>VDFB02281492.1:126563042-126734574 GCA_007258455.2 Sequoia sempervirens
TTTGTAAGTTCCTATATCTTTTACACTTTTATTTTGGAATTGTTTACTAAACAAGTCAGATTGTTTGATGAGAGTTAAATCACTACCATTTTGAAAAGGTTTATGTCTGGCCTTCTGGTATTGAAGAATGAAGCATTTGTAAGTTGTGACATCATTTTCAATGCCATGCCATGTTCTTTTTGCATCTTTTCTTTTTATGAGTCAATTTTTATTGTTTGTATTTGTGAGTGGATTTAGGCTTGTAATCTGTTGTGATGGATTCGGGAAAGGTGGTTTTTGTAAGTTACTCTATCTTTTATGCTTTGATTTTTCATTTTTCAGCTAGTTTGCTTGGAATGTCCGATGAGGATGAAATCAATGCCTTTTGGGAGGGTCTATGTGTACGATTTTGGAATTGAAAAAACAAAGCCTTAGTGAGTTCCTATATATACATTGACATTAGTGAGAGTTGCATGATCTTGCAAGACTAAGGCGATAAAATTCAAATGTTCTACTCAAGTCACCACACATCCCAATGAAGAGTCCATGGAAAAACATGACTATAATATGCTTTGTTTTTTCATTTGTTTCCTGCTCAATACAAATGTATAAAAAAATACATAATGACATTGTAGAAGACATATGAGCTTACAAATGCATTTTTTTTGCTCCCAATACAATAGACATAGATTGTACCAACAGACAGGGACTCAATCATTTTACACCTAGTAATTTTCTAGTTACTTGGATGCAATTTTGATAATTGCCAAATAAATTCAAGTGCAATCGCATAGCATGCATGCCAAGGAAATATTATTTCCATTCTTAATCATGACAAGCATATTATCATACTAAGTTATTCACGATTTTTGGAATTGGAGAACGAGGTGTTGGTAAGTTCCTATCTCTTTTACAGTGTCATTTTATAGTTTTTTGTATCTCTGCATTTTATGGCTAATTTGCACTGTGTGCACTCATGCTTTGCAATTGCACTTGAATTTATTAAACAACGATGAAAATTAGTTCCAAGTAACTGGAAAAGGTATAAAATCATTGTATCCATGTGGTGTTGTTTGCAATTTGTGTGTAAATGTCTATTTTTGCTATTCTTTATGGGTTAGTGTTTGTTGTCAGCTTAAATACTTAGTTGCACTTCAATTTATTTGATCAAGATCAAAATAGTTTGTAATTTAAATAGTTCTTGGTTTTGAAGTTCTAAGTCTATTGAGAAAAGTATTTTTTTTTTGTAGAGACAATAGCCAAAAAACCATAAAATGCAAAGGTGCCAAAAAGTATAGAATGACAGTGTAAACGATAGAGGAACTTACAAGCAGGTTGTTATTCAGTTGAAGTACATGGACATAAACCCTGCAAGCAGACAAAGACTTTAATTTCATTAAATATTGTAACCAGATGAATAAGCAATGCATAAAACAATAGTGTAATAGATATAGCAAATTTCAAATGCTTGGTCTATTGTGTAGACTATGAAAGCCCTAAGTTTACTGAAGAGACACAAACTATGTTGTCCTTTAACAATTAAAGCAAGTGAATGAACAATGTAAATGATCCTTTTCTCAATAGGCTACATAATTAACACTAGAAGCCATTAAGTATGCTAGCCCTCGTGATGGTTGCAGTGAGGCAATGATAGAGACCGCAGAGTGGAGAAAATCACAAACAATAGACATTAATCCCTACTTACAGCTATTTTGTTACTAGCTGTTAGTATGACATAGATAAATTCTGGTCAGGAGGAAATTTTGTAGTCACATGAAAGACCTTGGTGGATTGAATAAACAATGCAAAAACGATTTTCTCATAGGTCATAAAATTGGTATAAATGGGCTCAATGCCTAAGACTTCATTTTCATGAAAGAATTAAGAAAAGTGGATAAATCAACAATGGAAATGAAAAAAAGTGTGTGTGTGTAAATATATATATATGTATGTATTGTGTTATTGAGAATTGACATGGGAGTAGAAATACATAATACAAAGACATGAGTAGAGTAACAACATTGAACATAGATGAACTTACAGATGCATCAACCCTCTCTTGCAGAGCAGAACACATAGGCCTTGTCCAAAGCCATGGATTTTGCTTGTGTCAAAAAATGTGAGCAAATGAAACAACATAGCGAAAAATGGTAGTGTAAAACATATAAAAACTTACAAAGGCTTGTATTTTGCTCTCCAATATCATAGAATAAAAGCATTTGAATAGTGGCAAATTTTTCCAATGTCAAATTATCTATCTCTATTTTTGCAATATCATCATTCTCTACTCATTTTTTCTATTCTTCTTTTTTGCATTTTCCTAATTCAAACATATTTGGTGTTGCAAAAGGTGTAGCAAATTATATTTTCCTCGTGGTTCATTTGCAATACTGCAAGCATAAAACCCTGTTAATAGAAACGGATTTCATCAGCGTCAAACAATATGAAGAAATGAGTGCACAAGCAAAGGAAATGACAATGTAATTGAAATTGGAACTTACACATGTCTTGTTCTTTGCACCAAACCTAATATGAGAAAATAGAGGGGAAATAGAAGAATTTTTTTCATAATAGATTTAAGAGTTCACAATAAAAGCCATTAGTAAATTGCAAGTGCATATAAACAAAAGAAATGATAATTAACAGATTTTAGTGTTGAAAAACAAGGTGAACAATTGAATGCACAACACATGAGAATTTCAGTGTTGTAGGAGCGAATTGAAATGTAGATACAAAGCATGTAAGAATAAAGGAAAAGCAAATGACCATGAATGGGCCCTGAGAGGTGCTGATCCTACAAGAATTACTTAGTTGCATTTGAACAAGGGACATAAACAATGTTGTTCTAAACAGAGTGGAGACTTCTCATCATAAACTATTAATGAATTGCAAGAGCATATAAATTACAAAATAATGTCGACAAAGGTCTAGGAAGATACACGTCTTCTTTTTTTATCCACTAGCAATCAACAAAATAACGCATAAATAAACACACATCATCCTTCAAGACAAAAAGCATGTTATATTGACCACATATTAAATTCAATTACCTTAACTCTTTAATATATTTGAAAACCAAAATGCTCAAATCCTATGTTGTTGCCATGAATTGTTCAAAACATCTCACAGTGGAAAAATCATATTTGCTCTCTCCAACCTTAACTTGGAACTCATATTGCATTGGCGCTTGGAAATGACTAGTACCAATAACACCAATTGGTCCAATAGAGAAACTATCAGTTGATTGGATGAGGTGCAAAATGGTTGTTCTAGGAATCAATTGGTGTTCTTAACAGACTTTCTCAATGGGTTCAATAATGCTTATAGCAATGAAAGTATTTGAAAATTAGTGGTAATAGGAGGTCCATAAACAACCAACTCGTCGCCTTCAAATGGTAAAGGTACTTGCATTTTGCATATATTGAAGATGGTTGATGGATTTGCAGTTGTTTTTTTCAATCTACACATTGCAACATGAAGAATGACTAAAACTAAATTTTTAATTATACATATAAAGAGTGATATCTTATGCGAGACAAACAAAATAATGTACTTTCCTTTTTTCATTTTGTTTTTCAAATGATTGGACCATCTTTTGTTTTGCAAGAGAATCAGTTTGTGTTTTCCAAATTTCTTTGCAAATATATTGAATAAGATATTTGTGTGTTAATTTTTGTAAAACTCTAAACATTTTTTGTTGTAGCATTTGCATGAGATATAGTGACTTGATGTCTCCCACACATGATAAAGCAGTGTATAAAATCCCATGTCGATAGACAACTTACTATATACAACATGCTTTCAAAATCATAGTAAAATTGTTTACTTCAACAAAATTGTTCAAACTCTTCCCATTCCAACGGTGAGCAAAGGCATCATTCCTTACCCTAAACTTTGTAGAAGTTTCCATCAAATTCTACTTCACCACTCTCCTTTCCATTGTGAATTTTATTTCCAATTTCATCCATGAAGAATGTCCCTAGCTTGTAGAACCCGCTCAAAGCCATAAGTTTTTCAGGTGTCAAGTAAAGCTTCAAATTTTTACTCAAGTAACAATTGGAAAACTCTGGTCTTGCCAAATACAATGTGTTGAACTTTTTTTTGAAGTTATTCAAGGAAGAAGTTCTAGAGAGTATAATATCCAGTTTTGAATTAACCCTTTTACATAAAATCCATATCTTTGATTTTCTATTTCAAGTTTGATGACCTTTGTCAAGAACGTGTAGACATGCATTCTCTAAAAGCAGTTTTCTTCAGAGTAACTGATCAAAGATATGGAATTCGTGCAAAAAGATTGATTGAAGATGGCACATTATACTCTAAGGTACTCTTTTCCATAATAACCTCAAAGAGCTTTTCAATGAATTCTACTTGATAAGGCCTAATTTTGTCAATTGCTTCTTGCATAAAAAAATGAAGCTTGGGAAAAAGATTCAAAATAGTAAAGAGGGTGGTGAAGTAGAATTTGATAACACTATTGTAAATTTCAAGTTAATCACTAATGCATTTTTTCATTGCTATGATAATAGTGTTATGAAAGCAATTGCATACAGGAAACCAAGTATTGATATGTATAACTACAGATATAAATGGAATATTTATTCAAACATGTCAACGTTAATTTGGGAAAATGTCATTGTTCCATGCCATAGTAACAATATAGAGGCAGAACATAACAACAACTAAACAATCAAAAACAATGGCACAAGGAAGAAGACTTCGCACATGAATATAATTGCAATTTAGTACACCTTCCAAATATAAAGAGAATAATTTTGTTACAAGAAGAATAGGACATAACTATATAAAATAGGGATAAAAAAGGAACTAAACTTACAAATTTATGCCATAACATGCTGAAAACTTGATCTTCTATGCTCTGAAATATGGAACAAATGGTCTGAATCACAGTTGCTACCTAAAAAAACAAAAAAAACAAAGGACCTATCAACCTTAATAATAAATATCAAATCTATGTAACCATGTATTCCAATTTCCAATGTTCAGTACTAACACCAACTATAGACCAAGCATGTCAAATACTATGGACAATGCCAATTATCCATAGACACTTGTGCAATGAAAAACATGTATATAGTAAAAAAATTAGAAAAGCATAAGCATTTCACAAATAGGAGTGCACTGCAACTGCACTTCAATTTATTTCATGAAAATGGAAATTAGGTCAAAGTAATTGGAAAATGACTGGGTGTAAACTGATTAAGCATGTGTGTGTTGAAAGTGTCTATGTCTATTGTATTGGGAACAAAAAATGAGGCATTTGTAAGCTTGTATGCCTTTTACAGTTTCGTTTTCTAGTTCTGCACATGTTTGTATTCTATTAAGCAATGCATTTGTATCTAGTATATGCAAGCTCTTATTTATTGTGAGTAGACTGAAATCCACCCATCATTAGTGGCTTATGGTATCCAGTTTAAAATCTATCAATCAATGTAGTATTTGCATTGTTTTTTCATTTACTTAGATCCACGAAAAATTAGACATATCTTGAATAGACAGGCATCCTTCAATGTCTATCACTCTCTCATGAACACACAATAGATTTGAATTATATATATAGATACACATACATATATACATAGGCATATATATGTATGTACACACTTGGTTATATGTAGAAACAAGTGTACATACATATATACATCTACATATATATATATGCATATATGCATACATGTATACATATGAGCATATATGAAGACATACATATATGGACATACTTAGACCTAATTTTAATTTTCATTTAATGTATTCAAGTGTAGTGGAAATGGTTGTGTGCATGGGAAATATTACTTCCACTCTTGATCATGAACAGTATATTGTCATGTGAAGTCTTCATGAAGAATAATGCATGCCAACACACAAGTATATCAACAAACACATCAATTATTTCCAATGGAAAAGCTCACTAGATTAACTATTATTATTTAAAAAAATCAAGAGAGTGAGAAAAGCAGGAGGAAAAGACCACTAGCCTGAATGAAAATGAAGTTAAATGAACCTTGTATGAACACTTTTATTAATAAAATGTTCATATCAAACACAGGATAAATATGCTCGACTAAGTAGCATGTATCAAAAATATGATATCTGATAGCTTACAGTAAATAATGTAATTTATAATTTATGAGGATCCAAATAGTTTTATGTACATAGAATCAGTCAACTTCATGTATGTAGAAATGATACTTTCATTGTGGTTGTAGGTGCATGAATATCAATTGACACCGACTGAGCCTCCCTATCAAACTTTACTGATATAAGTAATTGTATAGAGAGATTAATTATGGTAATTAGTCTATGCAAGTAATAGTTGAAAGCATAAAACATGCAAATATTAGAAAGAGAAATTGTTTAATATAGAAGAAAGCCAAAATGAGTACATAATATAGCTTATGTTCGCGGGAATATTTTGAAAAAGTGATTTTTTTTTCTTTTTTTGCAATTTTGTGATCGACATATGTATTTTTCCTCGTGGTTTTGGCATTTTCTAAATATTTTTAATAATAATAATTATTGTAGGGAACTTTGCTATTGTAAATATTTCATAAGTTTGTTTGTATAGTCATGTCTTGCCATGGACTCTTCATGGGGACATGTGGCACCTTGAGCAATATGTTTACATTTACTATTTGCATCTTCTCATTTATTGTAAGTAGGCTAGAGTGCAAATGTCATTAGTGTGTTTTGGTGTGAAGATTTAACACTGTCGATCGAATGGTTACCCGTGTTGTTTTTTCATTAGGTTAGGTCGTTTAATGAGGTTGAAGCTTGTGTATGTTACAAGGGTTTTCATCTACTATGTTAGAAGCAAGAAAGGTGGCCTTTGTAATTCATTTCATTTCCTTATATATAATGAAACATGTCACAGTTGTTGATATACATAATGAATTGTGCATGTCTTCATCCATCAATATGCACATGTTGAAGAAATCACTGTTAAAATCACTGTTAAAATGTCTAGAAGATAAGTTGCATTGTTACTAGTTGTTGTCTTTCCTAATTGGAAATTGTCATACGTCGTTGCAAGTAAATTGAAGATGAAGGTCCATTCAATGCTCTAAATTCTCACATATCTCGCTCACTTTCATCCCTTTTGTTTGCAAACATCCCCAAGTGTTTGTTTGTTTACGTAGCCATACTGGTTCAGCTATGCATTGGAGAGGCTTCTTTTCACCAAAGAATTTTTAGTATTAAACCATGTTGCATACATTGGTAATTTGTCAAGTATAATGATACATAGTTTAATACTTAAATGCTCTTCTGAAAAAGAAGTCTCTTCAATGCTATAACCTCCAATGTCACTACAAATTTATGTCCTGTAATATGCAAATGTTGTTGCCAGCACTATGCACATTGCTATATAATTTTTTTGATATCAAATGGCTCCATTCATTGGTTTATTAAATGGATATGTTTATGGGCCTACTTAGCAATACGATGTCCATGTTCGCACTATGATGCAATTGCTTCTTAATGTAATTTTGCTTAATTATATTGAAACTTATTCAAGTTAATTGTATATCCATGAGACACCAATAACTAATCAAACATGTTCACCTGTTTAAGATAAACATAATGACTTGTTCATGCCTTCATCCATGTGCAATATGCACATGTTGAAGAAAACACTGTCAATATGTTTGGAAGATAAGTTGCATTGTTAGTAGTAGTTTCCTTGCCTAATTGGAAATTCACATACATAGTTGCATAGATTTTATTTACTATTAAGATTGGTAGGTGCCTTAATACTAGAAGCAATAGTTTTCTTGTAGAAGGAAGGCAACAAATGTAGCTAGCAATGTCAAAAATCACTTCAAACAAATAGGATTTTGATGTTGTAATTCTAGCTACCTTTCAGAATAGCAATTTCCCAACGTTTGAAGAAATAGCAACAACATTCCCATAATCATAACTACCTAAAAAGGAACACCTATCAAGAAATTTTTGAAAGCCAGATAAGATTAAAATCACATTTGGAAGAATTGCTACTACAATTGGCACAAACCATATAAATTGCATTAGGTAGGATCTAAATAGTACACCTGCATAACACAAAACAAATAACAAACTTATTCAAATCATGAAGCACAAACTAAAAATAAAGGTGGGGTGTGATCTACCACCACATTGGTATGTCTCAACAAGCTGCAATGTCTCATTACTCAGCCTATAGCATTGTAATACCATATCCATGGTCCTGTAAATAGCACAAGAAGACTACATGATTGAAAATGGGAAAAGACATTGCATTGTTTATTGTGGATTCAATTTCAATTTCTATATCTCACATGATCCAAGGAACATTCAAAAATGAATATATAAGAAAAAATATTTAAAACCTTACTCACTTCTTGGTTCAGCTTTTCAATGCCTATCTCTACTTCCTCAACAACACATGTGATATCCCCAAATCCGTGTGCATTCTCAGTTTGTTTATCTACGGTTAGCTTCAAATTTTGCTCCCAAAAGGTCACAAACAGACAACGTATGATGTTTATGAAGCACATAATGAAAATAATATCTAGATATTTGATCAATATATCTAGTTGACTATGTATTGTTTCTTACATGGTCCGGGTTATACCTCCTCACATTGTTATTGGCATAGATTCCTGCAAGACCAATGACCACTGGAAAACACAAAATATTTACAAAATGCCAGAACCATGAGGAAAATTACATCCGCCAATCACAAAATTGCAAAAATAGGAAAATAAATTTTCTTTTTCTAAATACACCCTCGAACATAAGCTATACTTTAGCTTTATCTTCCGGCACCATTCCCAAAACACAATTTTAATATGCAAGATTGAGGTGATACACATACATATATATACAACCTTTTTTGTTTCACCAACCACATATTATAGATACAAATACAAATATATATACATAGAAATATATATGTATATACAAACCTCATTATATGCACAAAGAGGTGCACTCACATATACACATTTACATATTTATACATATATGAAGACATAGATATATGTGAGAACAAATGCATCGATAAATACATATATATGCATATGTTTAAGTATATACATATATTTATACATGCATACATACATACATATATATATGCATACACACATATATGTGTAAACATCCAGCGGGGGAAAATGAAAATATATATCTTTGTACATACATATGTATATACCTATACATATATGTAAGTGTATATGTGTAGAGTTATAGATATGCACATGCACACATTTGTAAAGACAATCAAAGAGGGAACAGAAAGTAAAAACTAGAGAACAATAGTGTAAATGATGTTCAAACTTAGAAATGACTTGTTTGTTGTTTTGAACATTATAGAAATAACCCCTAATAGGAGACACAGTTTTCATATTGATTGGTTTTCTTGAGCAAATGAAAAAATAATTCAAAACAACAAAACATACAAATCACTTGTTTTTGGCTTTGAATATGACATGTATAAACCCTCTCAATAGACATAGATTTTGTATGCATATCAAATTACAATTAGTTCTTTCTTTGTTTCGAAGGTGGAAGACATAGATCCTGTCAATAGACACAAATGTATCTCTCATCAAACAATCCAAGTGAGTAAAAAAAAACCAAATGTCACTGCAACAAGCTTTTCCCAAGTTTTTGTGTCTGAGAGGCAATGTAAGGAAATGAATAAAAATTGCAAGCCATTGAAGTTTATAGCAAAGCCATTAATGAGAATTTGTAGTCATATGTGTGTGTGTGTGTGTGGTGAACAACACAATCTTTTTCCTGACAGCCGCAGGTCTTGACATGACCATGTATAAATAGCAGTTGCACTTGAGTCTATTTAGAACAGAGGGGAAAATAGATCCTAGTAAATGCAAAATGTGCAACACACACATACATATAGGCACACACATATATACTCATATATATAGAGAGAAATAGATACATACATACATTTATACATATATATTTGCATAAACATATATTTCTATATATGTATGTGTACATACTTATATATACTTGCATATATGTATGTCTATGTGCAGATATGTACATACACACATACTTATAAAAACATACATATGTGTATATATGCATATATATATACAAATATATGTATATAGGTAAGATCCTTTCTCCTTGACATGCATGAAACTTAAGACCATAATCCATTAATGGGAACTTTACTTCAATCTATTTGCCACAATTCAAAACTTACTAATTTAAATCAAGAATGCAATCATATGCACACAACACATGACCGACTACTACAACACCACATGCAAAATTGCACTAATGGCACATGCATGGCAAGAGATCATCACAATAAAATTGCATTTTACACTCCATTTTTGTGAACTATAAATTGCAATTGCAGAATATGAACAGAGAGGAAACAACACATCATATGTCAAATTGAGATGTAGTTCAAGTGTTTAGAAACCTCTGAGGATAGAATCCCAAGGGCAAGCAATAACACTTGAATTGGGTCAAATGTATTTTTCTCCTAAAGGGTTTGAAATTTTGATGATGATGTTTAAGTGTTTGTTTCCAAGATGTTTTTGAACAAGCAAAGCATTTTGCAACCAAGAATAAGTACAACCCTATGGATATGGAAGACAATATTTGTTGGATTCCCACTTTGACAAGTCCAGCTACACTTATCTTTAGTGAATGGTTAGATGCTTGACCCCACTAGCTCCCCTCCATGGCTCATTAACATCATTCGGGGCAGCCAAGCATCAACACCCATGAAACTCCCATGGAATGATTTCCATTTCTACTAAAAGACCGTAAAAGTGTGGGGCGGCTTCAGAACGACCGTTCTTGCACCAATAAATAGATCAAGGATTTTGGCAATTCTAAAACATGGGTTTTAATTAGGACTTTCCATTCGTGGAGATTGACCCATATGGCAAGAGTCCCTTTTCAGATCCATCTCGTCGGAGCCAACCGTGTGATATTGGCGTTTATTCCAATACCCACATTTATATCCCAGTTGGAAATACTCTTGGCTTTAGAGTGTTATCGGTTGAGTCATTCCCTTGGGTGAGTACTTTTCCCCCAAGGCAAGCCCTCTAAGATAAACAAAAGCAAGTAAGGACAATATCCGTAACTTGATCAATCTTTGTTTGCAACTCAAAGAAAGAGAATATACACAATAATGCTCCACTCACACTCGCACAACATTTTGTTCAATTTTAAACCCAAAATGAAGTGTGGAGGTGATTGCTTTATCTCAACCTAAAATCACAAAAAAGCCCTTTTGATTCTCAAGATCGCTATAAAGCTCGAGAGAAGCGCATACGTCCTTTTTCAATGAAATTAGTTTAAGTAATCCCTCACGAAGACAAAGTTGCACTTGTTCATTTTAGAGCCACAAAACAATTATGAATTCTTTTTAAAGCACCAAAGGATAAATGAGAGTTGTTTTGTTCAATTGTTAACCAAAAAACAAACTCTAGTAAGTTGTAGTCCTAATGTTTTTTTTAAGCCTTTGCAAAAATTGAAAAGATTATTTTTAAAATCCCAAACGAAATTAGTGTCCTAGGCAAAAAGTAATAACAGTTTCTTAAAAGTGTTAAGCAAACACTAAAGTGTTTTAAAACACTTTGATTTTGTGAGATAACATCATCATGCTCCTCCTTCCTTTGTTTTCAATTGATCCAACCTACAAGAAAGAAAACTAGTCAGATTCTGCAAAACATAGAGGTTAAAAAGTAGAAAACAGAAGATAAACTCATCATTTGACAAAATGCACGTGCTAAAATAAAATTTCAACTTTTTACTCCTTGTCAGTGGTGCAACCCGTGAATGCGTAGCAATTTGATTTCTCCAAAGGTGTTGTAGAGTGTCGCTTACTAGTTAGCAGTTCTCTCTACTTGGACCAGTGAGCTCAAATGTGTCACCCTTTTTGCCAGTGTCGCAGTTTGATTTTTTTGAAAAATCTCGCAGGTCAGATTGGTCAAGCAGCGCAGTTTGAAATTCAAATTCTTGGGTGGGAAGACTTCAGTGTCATAGTTTGAATTTCCAGCGGTGCTATATGGCGACGCTGGAGAGTTAGTGGTGCTATATGGCGACGCTGAGCTTCCAACATTGGAATTTTCCTATGCACAAACAAAAACACAAAAATTTTAGAAAAAAGTGATTAAAAATGAGATGTTGCCCTCCTTCTAGCACCAAATGTGTGAACCCCAATCCTAATACCTGCAAAACAATAAGAACAAACACATTAGATTAAAGAATGCAAGCAAGAACAAAGATTCCCCATGAAATTCATTTACCAAGTTCAAATTAGGAAAAAAGCAACGAAGAACACAATGAAAATAACAAAATAGAGATTGAATCCTAATTAAACTAGCAAACTCATGATCCCATGGGGGAATTGGTGTCAATTTGATGTGAAAATTGGCCCTTTCCCAATTCCTATGATGCAATGTTGATGAATGTTGATGAATGTTGATGAGTGATCCACTTTGTTGATGCTTGATGAGTGCTCCAATGGAAAAACTTGCATAACCTAGCTATGATTCAATGATATTGGATGGAAATGGCTAAATATTTGAGCATAATAACTTTGTATAATTTGTGGATGATGAAATGAGGAATGAAGCCTCTCATTTATAGATGAGATTGAAGGATGGATGTTCAAAATTGAGCAATGTGGGACTGACATTATCCAATGGAAAGATGCCACTTGTCAACCTATGAGTGGATGGAGGATGTGCAAGTTTTGAGGATTGTGACAATAAATGCCTATTTTTGAATTTTGAATTTGTTGAAATGACATGCAAGAGGGAAGGAAAAAAGCATTAAATGCCACTTGGCTCAAGGAAAAGGACATGTAAGAGAGAGTAAATGCCTTGTTGATGTACATGTCAACTTGGATTTTTGAATTCAAACTTGGAGAATATTCCAAAAAGATGTCTTGTTGAGGAAAATAGAGATTTAATAAATCAATTAAATCTATTTTCATGTGCAAGTAGTAAATGCTGGAGGATGGGACATGAAAAGAGATTAAATTAATCAAAGTTAATTAATTTAATGAAGATATTAGTTGATGTGACAAATTTGACTTAGATTTGTGGATTTATTTAAATCAAATATGAGAGGAATGTGATAAGAGATTAATTAAATAAAGATTTTGATTTCTTTAATTAAAAGAGATGATGTTAGATTAAACTAAATAAAGTTTTAATTTATTTAATTCAATAGACAAACTTTAGAGATTTAATTAAATAAAATTGACTATTTAATTAAATGGGGATAATTAGATCAGATTGATTGATTTAATTAACAAGAAGAGGTGATTAATTAGATAAATGGTTTATTTAATTAAGAGAGGAATATTGATGAATTTAATGAGATAGGGGAAATTTGATTAAATGGTTAGACCGAGGGATGGTTCAGGATGAAACGATGTTAGAAGTTGGGATCAGATGCACAATGTCAATCAGTATATTTTACGTGTCTATAGAAATATATATGTGTGTGTGTGTGTATACAAAAATATATATATCTATATGCACACACACACACACACATATATGCACACATAGAAATACATATGCATATATATATATATATACACACTTGCATATATATATGTCTTTGTGTACACATATGTACATACATAGGCATGTATAAACACACACACACACACACACACACACACACACACACACACACACACATATATATATAACTCAACAATAGATTCCCTCTCAATAGACACAAACTTAATCATTTTACACCCACACATTTTCCAACTAGAGGGACATAATTTTCTTTTTTGTCAAATAAATTCAAGTGCAGTCACAGTGCATTCATGCGAAGGAAATACTAATTTCATTATTAATCATGACAAGCGCACTATCATGCCAAGTACTTACTCAACAAGTAAGACCAACCCATAAGCACACCCAGACAAACAACCTCAACAAATGTGAAAACAATGCAAATAACACTTTGTTCCACACAATTTAAACTTCAACCCCAAGAAATACTTCAAATACGAACAAACATATATACACTAATTCATAAAGAATAGTGAAGAATAGACATAAATGGACAAAATGAAAATAGTAACTAACAATACACACTCACAAGCTTACAAAGGCTTCATTTTTTGCTCCCCGTAGAATAGATATAAACCCTTTCAACAAAGATGGGCTTAATGATTTTATACCCAAAAATTTTCCATTTATTTACAACTATTTTTCATTTTCATTTAATAAATTCAAATGCAATTGCAATGCATGAGTGCACACACCAAAAATTAACCATAAAATGCAAAAATACAAAAAACGATAAAATGAAACTGTAAAATATGTAGGAACTTATAAATGATTCATTCTTCAATACCAAAATCATACACATAAACCCTCTCAAAAGGCATCGATTTCACCCTCATCAAACAATCTAACAAAAATAGCAGAGAAACGAAAAACTGAAAGCATAAAAGATAGATTAACTTACAAATTCCTCCTTCCTGGCTTCCAACACTGTAGATGAAAACCCTTCAGCTTCATCAAACAATCTAACCCAATGAACAAACAACGTGGAGAAAAATTCAGTCAACAGCATTAAACCTTCATACCATAACACATAAATGACAGCTACACTCCAACCCCCTCACAATAAATGAGAAGACACAAATAGTAAATGTATTTAAAAAATTCCAAAACCACGAGAAAAATTATGCCCGCCAATCACAAATTTGAAAAAAGGAAAATATTTCTTTTTCTAAATGTTAGTGATCCAAATCTGCACCCCTAATGCCAAGCTATGAATGAACTTAGCAGGTTTGGATGTAACATGGGACTGCTTTCAGGTTGTGGGTGTCCTATTCAAAAGCATACCTCCAAATTATGGGTTGACTCCCCTTTTGATGCCACCTAACTATCAATTTTTGAGGTAAAGGGTAAGAAATGCATGAAACATGAACCTAAACTGAAAATACCTAAGGTGATACATCAAAACTAGTTAGGACATGATAACAGTCTATCACATTCAAATCAATATCATAAAACTTTGTTTACACAACTCGCTTCCATATGTATTTCACATAAATAATTTATAAGGAGGTTTGTGAATAGGGCTTTTAGAAGGAAAACAAGGGTCTCACAACTAACAACACTATTGAATAACACAACTTATAACCTGTTAACATGCATTTTCTACTAAACAGATGCCTAAATATGAGACAAGTTTGCAAGGAAAGATGAATTTCACAAAACAAACTGATCAATCACTAACAAAATACCATGAAACATGAAATGAGAAGGTAAAATTCTCTATTTTATTGATTTAAAGTTACTGTATAATAGTCCATCTGAGTTACAATATTGCTCCATGCTGAAAAATAACTCCAAAAGTTAAAGTTATCACTCTGTTGGAAAGAAAGAACCCCCTCCAAAATGCCAAAATGCAGATACTTAAGCAAAACCCCTCAAATCCCCTCACACATGTCCATCTAGAAGGTTTTGGTCGGATGCAACAATGAGGCCGAAAGAGAACATTCTAAAATCACTCCAAAAGTCCTCCAAATAGTCCAAGGTCAAGCCAAGACCATAGTCATGCCAAAAGTGTGACAAAACAGCCTCCAAAATAGCACATGTTTCTCCAAAACAGTCAAATGCACCACTCACACACTCTCCTCATGTTTGCAAGTCATCATTTGGTCTCCCAACCTTGACCCATGCAATATGTGTGTTTTGAAAACACAAGACTCCAAAAAAGCATTCAAAATAATAAATTGATTAAGTGATTCATAATACACCACTTAATCAAGTTATTTTACATTTTAAAACAGAAGGAAAGAGGTCCCCACCACCTCTTTGAATTACATTACATTTGCATTAAAATGATAAAAGTGATTTGCAAATCACTTAAATGATATCTTTATACTTTGAAATAAGATGCAAAATACAATGCCATATCTAAATGATTCCAAAAGCTTTAAAAAAAATAAAACTCCAAGGCATTTGATCATCTTCACTTACCTCATTTTTCACTCTAAGGCCACACATTGGTCAATATTCTCTTATTTTAAAAGGAAAAACTTTTTGGAAGGAACATTTGAAAGTCTTCAAGGCATATCACATTTTAAAGGGCAAGGCATATTATGCACTTGGCACATTTCACATGTTTGATATTGAAGGACTCAACAATATTGAAACAAGGCAAAAAAACATAAGGCATAAAAATGCCTAAGGCTAAAATCCACCATTCGGCCCCCACTTCACAATTAAATGTGTTTCACTTTTTAAAAGAATGGGAAAAAAATCCCATTGACCACTCCAAAGAATATGGTTTTTAACCCTAATCAACAAAAGATGGGAAAAAATGTGAAAAAGCATTTCATATTTCACTTCAAGCATTCTAGAAAATGATATGCTGCTGCCATGAGGTTTTGAAATTGGCACAAAAAATGGTGCTTTTTGGCCGATTCTGACTAGTTATTGATGAAAAATGCATGGAATCACAGGTAAATTGTAATTGTTGCATAAAATTTGTATTTTTCACCTTTTTGGAGGCCATCTCATGCATTTTGGGTTGTGGCCTGTAGCATTCTCTAATCATTTTGTGTGTCATTTTTCTCTTCTATTGTTATTCCTTTGTTCCCAGCTACCATTAGCGACTTCATGCAGCTCAAATGGAAGATTTCAAAACTTTGAATATGCAAACAAAATGAGCAAAAAGCTTAGGTAAGCCTTGAATCGACTCCATTTCTTCTAATTTTTTAGCAAAAAGGGATCATTTCGAGCCTCCATTCTTGAGAATAAAGCAAAGAATGTGGTTTTTCTTCTGCATTTTAGAAGTTGGATTTTAAAACCCTAGTGTACTTTGTGATTTTGTGAATAATTCTACTCCTTTAGGCCATGGCCAAGAGAATAGAATAGGGTTCTTTTTATATCTATCATTTTCTCCAAAATTCATGATAGGTTTACAAACTTCTGTGTTTGCAAAAAAAACAAGTGGGTTCTTTTTTCTTTTGAATTTCTAGGCCACGACCATGGACATGTGAACTGGGCTTTCTAGTTTTGTAAAAAGAATTGTTCTTTTGAAGACAGGACACTCCATGCAATCTTCCTTTGATTTTTGTATTTTAAAAAACCCATGATAGTTGTTCAAAATGGCACTGTATTTGAATTCTTCCTCAACCATTTTTTGTAAACCCCAGGTGGGTTTCTTCAAAATGTAGAAAGCTTGCAACTTTTGTAAAAACCCTAAATGGGTTTCATGCTTTTGAATAAAATTTGTAACTTCTGACCACTGTTGTAGAGGTTGTTCCTTTCTGAAAAGAAACTCACTACATTTCTTCTTTGATTTCTTTGTATTTGAAATTCATGAAAAACCCAAATGAGTTCTTCCATTTGTGAAAGAAAACTCAAATAAAAAACTAGCTTTTCCTTTTGTTGTTTCATTTATGTGCATACATTTATTTTGTGAAAAAACCCCAAGTGGGTTTTCCTACTTTCAGAGGAAAACAATTCTTCAACCCTAGGCCATGAGGAATAAACTAATGCTTCTACATTTTTAGTTTTCTCCTTTTAGAACAAAATTCTACATGATTCAATGCCAAGGTATAGTATATGTATAACCAAAAAGCTCCATACATCTTGCAACTTCTTCATAGTTTATAATTCCATCATGTTCTTTGTCTTGATTCATGTCATGTGATAGTCCCTTCCAATCTGCCATTTTGAAAATTGTCATATGACCTTATTTTAGCCAAGGACTCTCATGACAGTCATAAAGACTATCCTTGGACTATTATTGAATGTCCTATATCATTTATTACTATGATTGTCACTGTGCACAAGAATAAGCATTGTAGGGATTGTCATGCTTGATGATATGACTATCCACATATTAACTACCACTGTTGTCCTTGTTCTTTGTCACATACTCTTCAAAACTACCCCTAGATCAGGTCACATTTCTTTAAGTTCTTTATCTTCTCAATTGCATGACTTCCCTCTTTGATAACTCTACCCTTCTTATAGGTTTTTCCTTTGGAAACCTTATTCTTGGTTGTCACAACATGTAACCTTCATTTGTGGCATGGTACTCAACTCCTTATTGGATAGACAAGTTAATATCTGAATCCTCATGAAACCCTAAAAGGTGAGTTTGTTTCAACCCGATATTTTCTATAAAGACCTGCCCTAGTCTATCAACATTTCATAAGCAATGTCCTCCAATGATATTGCACACTTCATAACACAGTTCCTTTTAGATAGAACCATGCATCAACACTACCATGTCATCTAAATGACTATCATTCCTTTTGCAAGGATTCAGTCATGCTTAACTGCCCTACTATCTTTTCTTTATATTTCTCATGATAGTCCTCTTTGATGAGGTCATTGGTTTCAATGTGGTGAATGTCCATCTAATGGACTGCACTACCTTAGTACTGTACTAGTATTTACAAAATTTAAAATGACTATCATCTCCTTTTCAGGTCTGCCTCACACTTATGAGGATTGTCTTCATGATGGTAGTCATGTTTCATCTTTTGTGGCCACTCTCCTTTGCATTTTTCAAGTTGACTATCTATCATTTGAACTTTGTTCACTTTCTCTAGTGATATACATGCATTGCACTATAACATTCAATGATTGAGATCTTCCCTTTATATTATCTTTTGCGTATCTCATAAGGCTACCCCTGGATCAGGTCATAGGTGATGATCTAGTTATCTTGTAGTATGCATTCATGGTTGTATTCATTGTTGTTGCCCAATTCATTCCCTTAGGACCATCCCTTGTAGACTCTTAAAATTTTCTACCATATTTACTTGTACCATGACCTTGGCTTCAAAAGGGTGTCACCTTGTGTTGCTTCATGATTTCCCCAACAATTGCTTGTTTCCCTATATGTTCATTACTTTGTCTTCTACAACAATTGTTTACTTTTGATCATGTGCAATACATAACACTATCTCCTCACTTTGATCCTAGTGGGTAGACACATGTCACCTATGTTGGTGACCTAAAATCTCACCATCCTATGTGATGTGTGGCAGTCCAATAGGCTTAAGGTGAGAGGAACTTGACAGTACCTTGGATTTCTCCCTCTTGCTTCCACATATGCTTCATGATGGCTTCAAGCATGCCTTGATTTCTCCTTCATTATTTAAGATATGCATAATTGAACTTGATGCATCTCCAAAATCACTTCTTTTAATGAAATGGATCTTGGACCCACTTAAGAAGATTGAAGGACATATCCAACAAAATGTACCTTCATTTTGACATGATGGAAACCATATGACTAATTCTTATGAAAAGATGAAGTATAATCCCTTGACAATTCAAATTATATGTTAGATCTTTTGAATCTGATAATGAAAGTTGATCAATTGGTGTGATTCCATGTTGATTTAATGCATTAATAGCATGTATAGCTTTGATCAATTTTCTCAATTTCCTATCCCTCTTAAAACATCAGAAGGCAACATGTTGAGCTCTACCCTCGTGAGAGCCACATTTACCCCACATGTTGTAATTAGTTGAATCAAAACAGTAACAAGACTTGTCCTAAATCTACACAAGGAACAAACATTTAGATAACCAAAGCATATCATAGGTGTGTTTGATCACTTCTTTCTTGTTTTTCAGGGACACTTATGGTATATTGCTTATTTAATGCAGCTAGGGATCAGTTTATACATGCATAGATGTATGTTCATGTAAGGTTTGAGACTTTTCATTTCTTAGAGCATTTCTCTAACATCATTGCTATATTTTGCAGGAAACCTAGGAGCAGCGAGGAGGGTGTCAAATGGAAGAAGAGTAGCAAAGCAGCAGAGATAATGCAAGGCCAAGTCAATGGGATTTTTCATTCCACCAGGCAATGACAAGTCCCTTTTCATGTTATATGCAAATTTTAATTTTGTATCCATATGCGTATGATTTCTTATTTACTGGCATTAGGATAGCCAATCCCTTGGCTTGTAAGGGACATTTGTACTCTAATGATTATCAATAAAGATTACATTTGCAATTCATATGGTTCTCTTTCTCATTTATCTATAATTGCAACATTGGAATAAAATGCAATATGTTCTTGACAATATCTTTTATGCATATTAATGAACATAGCAAACTATGGTTTATATTTCAAAATGTTTAAATGAAAACACCAAAAGAATAAACACTAAGTTACCTAATTTCAGTTGAAAGCTAAAAATCAGGTAACACTAAATATTCCCCTGAACATAAGCTATAACTGCAACCAGCTATTTCCATTCTTAATCATGGATAGCAAAGGAACCGCACTAATGGATTATGATGTTAAGTATTCAACTCGACAATAGAAAAAAAACCATAAAAGCAGCTGACAATTACAAAGTACCAAACAAGAAAGGCTAACCCATATCTACACTCACAAATAGAAATTGAGCAAATGGACAAACAACACAAACAATACATTCGTCAACAGAATTAGAACCTCAAAACCAAAAAATAATTAAAATACAAACTATTCTCATCTTTATTGGATACATTGAAATGCAACTACCTATTTAACTCGACAACAGACACTAACCCATAAAGAATAGCGAAGAATAAACATAAACACACAAAATGCAAACATCAACTAAAAATACATATTCACCCATAAAATGCAAATATGCAAACCACTATAAAATGAGACTGTAGAAGACATACAAGCTTAAAAAGGCTTCATTTTTTGCTCCCCATACAACAGATACAAACCCTTTCAATAGAGAGGAGCTTAATGAGTGCACACACTAGAAATTAACGATAAAATGTAGAAATTGAAAAAACTATAAAACGACACTATAAAAGATGTAGGAACGTACAAACGCTTCGTTCTTCAATACGAAAAATCATACACATAAACCCTCTCAAAAGGTACCGATTTCACCCTCATTGAACAATCCGACCAAAATAGTAGAGAAATGAAAAACTAAAAGTATAAAAGATACACTAACTTGCAAATGCCACCTTTCTGGCTTCCAACACCGTAGATGAAAACCCTTCAGCCTCATCAAACAACCTGACCCAATGAATAAACAATGTGGAGAACAATTTTGTCGACAACATTAAACCTTCACACCATAACACAGTAATGATGGTTGCACTCCAACACGACTATACAAATAGTAAATGCAAATGTACTGCTCAAGACACCACGCGTCCCCACAAAGAGTCCATGGCAAGACATGACTATACAAACAAACTCATGAAATATTTCCAATAGCGAAGCTCCCTACAATAATAATAATTACTATTATTATTATTAAAAATATTTACAAAATTCCAAAACGATGAGGAAAACTACACCCACCAATCACAAAATTGTAGAAAGAGGGAAAAAAAATCGCTTTTTCTAAATACTCCCCCAAACATAAGGTATACTTTAGCTATATTTAAGGGCACCATTCCCAAACGCTAAAATGATGCCAATAGTAAATGCAAATGTACTGCTCAAGACGCCACATTTCCCCATGAAGAGTCCATGGCAAGACATGACTATACAAACAATCTCATGAAATATTTCCAATAGCAAAGCTCCCTACAATAATAATTATTATTAAAAATATTTACAAAATGCCAAAACCACGAGAAAAATTACACCCACCAATCACAAAATCACAAAAACAAGAAAATAAATTTTCTTTTTCTAAATACTGCCCCAAACATAAGCTATAATTTAGCTTTATTTTCCGGTGCCATTCCCAAAGCATAATTTTAATATGCAAGATTGAGGCGATAACATTAGTTCCCCACCTTATAAAGGTAGGGATTAATAACACTTGACTCTAACCCAGTAACAACAAATGGTTCCCTAGAAAACTCTCCAAATTAATATCCTTCATAACATCTATGATAGGCACCTTCCTAGAGTCCATCACAAAACACTTCCCATAAGACTTTCTTACTTGCAAACCCAATTAATTCATGACCTACAATGGCATAACATTTGTTGATGCCTCTAAATCAATCATGCAATTTCTCACCAATTTATCATTCATCAACAAAATCACATAAAAAGGATTTCCCTAAGATAGGCATTTATTTAAAGTGGTGTCCAAATATACCTTAGATATCCCAAAATTACTTCCTTATTTTCACTTTATTGATCTGATTTATCATCTTCACTTGACCAATATCCTTCTCATTACTAGGAGTACCAAGTTAAACATCACCAATAAGAGCTAACAGTCTATCCTTTGTTCATCTATTCTCATCATTTTTAATAAAGGCTCTAAGACCTTTATTTGGCTGAAAACTTGACCCATGTCAACTGGAACATACATGGAAATAAATTACCCAAAATATCATTTGATGTGACAAGGACATATTTCTCCCTTTTTTACCATATCTCCTTTGAAGACATATGCTCATTTTCTAGCATTATGCTCATCCTTTGAACTTGGAACTTTTTCCTTGGGTTAAGTTGAGATAGCATCTATCAACATTAACCATTCTTCCCTTTGATTTAGCTCCTCTAGCAGAACAATAACCTCCTTGTTCTTCTTGTTTTTCTTTGATGAAGAGACTCCCTACATTTCCTACAGTGATATTCTCTCCTTGAATCCCCTTGTTCCTCATGTTATAATTACTCTTAACCTAAGAAACAACTACAACTATAATGGATTGGATTCCTTCATTTAAAGGTATTGTCAATTTAAAACTAGAAGCTGCATATTCAAAATTGTGAACATGATGAACTTCATCATCAAATAAATTTTGTTGATGATAACAATTCACAATGTACCTCTTGACACCAACATCTAACTCAAGTCCATATTCATCAAATGATGAATATTCACCATTGCTTACGCATAACCATATTGATATCATATTAATGTTTTGTTTTTAATGGTTATGCCTTGCACTTTGAACATGATCATCACATTCATCACACAAGTCACCATAATTCTCAAGTGATTGTGCAACCATGCATTGTAGAGGAAAATGAGGCATTTTATATGTCATACACCAAAGAGTTTCTTCATCATCCTTCTCAAAGAGATTTAGTGTTTCTCTATTTGGTACTCCCTTATGATTATGATGAAGAGGCTTGTTATTGTGCCATGTGATATTGTATGATTGATCTGAAAATCTAGGCATTCTTTCTTACTTGCCATAGATTTTCTTTTCATGGGATAATCCCTTCCCATTTTGAACCACTTTATAGCTCAATTCCTTAAATACATTCATCACATTATCCAATTTATCTTTTGATGCAAGTTGTTGTGAATCGCTCTCAAGCATGGGTAAGCCCACAAAAGTGGTTTACAATTCCAGTGAGGAAGGAAAAGTTGCAAAAAATGACCCCATGCAAAAAAAATTGGTTTTTGGGGGTTTGAATGAACTTTTGGTTCAAGCGAACCCAAAGGGGGTTCACTAGAACCCCCCTTCGAGCAAACCCATTAAATGTTGGGTCCCACACTTCCTAATAAAATAAGCAAAGAAAATGGTTGTGGAAAGGGGGTTTGCTCGAACCCCCCTAGTCCCCCCTTCTTCCCCTCTTGCACCAAAAAACTCTAGAATTTTTCCCTTTGAAGCTCGACTTGAGGACGAAAATGGAGACTTCACAGACCCAAATGGATGATGGTAGTCCTCGAAACGAGCTATCCAATGAATATAATTTTGATATGTTTTGGTTTTATTATGTATTTGTTTGTCTAGTTTGATTAAACATAGTTTTTTCACTGAAACCAAGCTCTTTGTTCTTCACATGTGGAAAAATAGCAGATTATCAAAAAAAATTTGAAAAATATGGGTGCACTAGATATTGAAGTCCTTGATCCAAAGAAAAATTGAATTTCGATACATACAAAAAAAGTTATGTTGTATACGGTTTACCTATGTCTAAATTGTAATTGATTTGACTTTGAAACTTGATTAAGCAAAAAATATTCAATAAAACACTATGAAACCAATTGGAAGCACTAGATATTGTAGCTACAAATATAAATTTGAAAAAAATAGACTTTAATTCTTCATGGAAAAAAAATTGTGTTGTATATGGTGAGTGTCACTCCTTAAAAATGTTGTTTACTGAAAAAAACTAATTTTCGAAGGATATGAAAAAAGAAGTGAAATTTGATTCCAAAAAAATTGAAAAATAAATATTTAGAATCTACAGACAAAATGTCACAAATCACTAGTATGCATCATCTTCAAATTCCTCACAGTTTAGCTGCTATAGGTGCCCGAAAGTGAATATTTAGTTAGAAAAAATCAGTTTAGTGTCCAGTTTGGCCAAAAATTGTAAACCAGTATTGTGGGATCACCTATCTCATGAGTTGTTGCATCCATTCAATTGTATGAGATTTCATCAATTTGATTGTAAAACAACATATATCACCCATCTATGAGATTTCATAAATATTTCTTCTATGTATGGGATGTATCTCAATTGTAAAAGACGTTGGAAAAAAGTGGGATATTAGAGTTGTATTGATCCTATAATAGGACAATATTATATGAATACATGACATACAGTACTGCTTTTGATAAGGTAAGTAGGGTTTTGAAAGGGCCCAGAACCTTGTACAACAACGAGAAAGGAACACTTCCAAACACCAAAGTCTCGAACTTTTCCAACAAAATAGAGCAAAAATAGTGGATACACCGCAGTAACACAACAAAACTACAATCAACACCTAGCTACCAAGTAACTAGGAGCAATAGAACTCTTAAGAAAAACATTAGTCCTAAGTCAAAGACAAAGAAACAACAAAAGTCATGAGCCTAAAAAAACTTATCCCATCAGCAATCTCCATCTCCACCTCAATAGGAGACAAGAAGAGGGATCATAAGTTGAAGCACCAATGCCACCATTCCAGTAACCCAAAATTCTCCACCTCAATAGAAGAGTTTGAAGGAAAAATGGAGCCAAAGACAACAATAACCCCTTGCAGCAAGAAGCCCCACCAACTAAACCGAACTCCACCTCAATAGGAGAAGGCTCCACCTCCCCAAGACCACAACCTCCACCTCTAAAGGAGCCATGTTTTGAGGACCCAAAAAGAGAGAATGAAGAAAAGAAGAAAGGGCGACAACCTTACTCTTAACCCCCAAAACCAACTGGGTAGTTCAGGCCAACAAGATTCCCAAAGGAGCTTTTAGGACAGCCCCCATTGAACACCTCTATAGACGGAGGTCAACCACCTACAGCTTTAGACATCCAATGAAACATCTCCTCTAAGATGAAATAGAGAAGGTTCCAACAAACATGAGACCCCAAAACAACTTGTTCCTAGGCAGCCACATACCAAAAGCCTTGAACACCATCCAAAAACCCAATAGAAAAAATAGAGTTGCACCATAAACACCACTCCAAGGGAAGCTATCCCCACAAGAGCCAGTGCAAGTACCTCTTCTACAATAGTCAACATCACAACTAACCATAAGCATAGATAGGGTCAAAAAAAACTTTAAAGCTCCAAAACAACCACCTTGCAGCCCCAAACTAGAAGCATAATAAAGGGGAATAGGAACCCTATCCAACTTTCCATAGTCATGGAAAGCCAAAACTTCCATAACCCAAAACAAAAAAACCTTCCACCAAAGAATGGAAATCCTATTAGAAATAGTCAATAGCCAAGAATAAGCCTTGGCCCGGAAACACTCCATACCCTTACACAAACTAAACAAAAAGGAAAGCAGGGCATCTTTCATGAGACAAGCTTAGAAAAGAAGGGAATTCACAAAGAAGCTTATCAATGGTTCAACAACCACCACAAACAAAGCATGGAGGCCACAAGAGTAGGGGAAAACTGAACCCAAGAAAAACACCCAACATAGCTCCAAGTTATAGTAGAAAAATGGCAGATCCGTCACAATAAGACCAAAAACTCCCTCCAACAAGAGAGTCAAGCAAAGGCCCACCACCAAGGAGAAAGAAAGGTCAAAGAAAGTGTTGAACAAAGCCCACACAACAAACCAAAAACTTAAACCCAAGAGGTGTGAGAGCAACAAACTAGCACCTATGAAACACTGTGGGAGTAAATGGTGACTCCCCAACACCCCCCAAAAACAATTTCTAAACCAAAACCACTTCCACAAGAGAGAGAATGGCAAGAAAGTTTTCTTCACAATGCAAGATTGAATATTGGTTGAATATGCTTCAATAAGCTTGAATTGATCTTGAATGCAAATGTACATGAGATGCCTTGCTTATAAAGGCAAGGTAGAGATGTAGGATTAGACAAGATTATGACAAGTGTCTTAATCCTATAGCATGAGACAACTAACAAACTAATCACGTAGGAATCAAGCAATACTAGCGAGATAAGATAAGTTCTAGAAAAGCCAACTAAGACTTCTAGAAATAATCTTATATCCTAAGTAAACTTAACATGTGAATATGTCCCCTAATTACCTAGTGAATGAATTAGCTAGGTACAAGACTTTTATTCACACTAACACCCCCCTTTAAGTGCAACTTAGGGAGAAGATTATTATGCAAACTATGCAAAGACTATGACTATGGGTCCTAGCTACTAGGCCATATTAGGTACCCATTTACAAATGGAAACAATGCAATCTCTCACAAGCAAAGAAAGGGAGAAAACCCAGTGGGACAAAACTCCTCTCCAAAAGAGAGAAAAGAAACAAAACAAGCATGATGTATGGAGGACTCAATGATATCCCTGAGGACTACATCCATCATGTATATACAATCAATGTCCCCCCATAAGAAGGTAATAGAGAGATAAGATATCCCCCCATAATGAAGATGCTCCAATGCCAATGAAGAATGCCTGAAAACAAAAGATGATCCAATTTCTGCAAGCAACACATCTCCCCTTCAGAAGAAACAAATCCATAGGTTGATGAAGAATCCACTTCATGTCCAACTAAAAAGAGGAAGAATGAATGCTCAACATGTATGCCTTTGAAAACTGAGTAGGAATCTCCAAGCTTGAATGAGCCACAATATAATCATGTTCAAAGTCAACCAAGAAACATGAAAAATCAAGTGAAGGAGGAGACTTGTGAATGCCAATCTCCAAAGATGAAGTAGATCCAGTATAACAGTTGTGTTGAAACTGTCATCAAAGAGGAGAGGAATCCCCTCAAGTGTGTCCTTCAAATCTGCAGTATGAGACTCCACAAACAATTTAGTGATACCTGTCAAATACTCATCCCACAAAGCAATATTTGAAAAACTATGATCATCTTGTTGAATAGAAGCATTGATTGTTGAAGGAGGTGGAGGAATAGGAAGCTTGGCACTGGTCTCTAGAATACCAAGATGTAGATGACCAAACTTCTCCTCACTAACATGGTTCACACTCAGTGGAGTGTGTGATGCAGTCAAAAGAACATTATCACCTTTTGAAGAAAAATGTGAAAAGGAATACACTCGAGATGAATGATCAACCATCCTAATAGCAAAAATATCCCTAGTCTCCAAGTCCCTTATGTACACTCTATCAAGAGTGAACTCAACTGTTTTACCTTGACCCCCATGAGTAATTTGATAAACAGAAAGGAGATTAGTGGACAAGGAAGGAACACAAAGTACATCATTGAAAGTCCCTTCCTCCATATAAATAGAACCCTTCCCACATACCTTCATATAGGTATTGTTACCCATCAAGATATGAGGTGAATTACAAGGCTCAAAAGAAGAAAACATATCCATAGAAGATGCCATATGATGAGATTCCCCTGAATCAAGAAGCCATCTATGTGATTCAGGAATTGTAGAGGCCAAAAGTGCTTGTCCTTTCATTTTGTGTAGCCCAGATGTAGATCTTGTGTTCTCTGATTGTGATGATGATGAGGGGGTTGTCGATTGAGATGTTGAAGAAGAAGTAGAAGACACTGATGAGGGCAACTGAATGTTATTCTTTTGAAGGTGTGTGAGTTCATCAATATTCTTATTATAACATCTATGCTCATCATGTCCTAGCTTCTACAATATGCACATTTGATCTTCTTTTTAGATGAATCCTCTTTAGAAGAGGGGGTAGACTCAAGAATGCTACATGAAGGAGAATCTTTACCTTCCTCATTAGACTTGGGAGCCTTATTCTGCTTTTTACCTTTGCCACTTCAATCCTTTGTATCCTTTGCAAGAAGAGCATGAGATGTAGAAGACTTCAATGTGCCCATGTGTACCAACTTTGCTTGTTCCCTTGTGATTTGAGCTGCAAATTCATCAAGAGAAGGCACTCTGTGTGCATTGCCAAGGGCATCCATTGTAGCATAGAATGTAGACTCCCTAACATCAACAAGGGGTGAGGAGGAAGTTCAAACCCCACATGCACCACAACCAACAAAAACCCCAAAGGGGCCAGTGAATAGAGGAGGCCATGAGCAAACACCAAAATAGTACCATCGACATCCTATGAGTCTATCTCACCGTCACCAATGAAATAAAAATTCAAACCTGCTTCGTTGCACCCATTCCTGCTCTTCTTGCTCCTCAAAGGGAAGCCCAAACTAGCTTTAGCACGCACAAAGGCCAAACAACCAAGCCTTTGCACCAAAGTAGTGACAAACACGATAGAAAGAGGAACACTATCCTCATCAATGACAAAAGAAACAAGGCTCTGCAAAAACATGGACCCAACAAGCACATGAGCATCAAACAACTCTAGACAAAGCCACGAAGGCACTCCCTTGACCACAAACTCTAGCCTCCACTGCACCAACTGCAGTACATGGGAAGGTGTGGCTTCATCAACCACCAAATCCCCATCATCATCATTTGGATCTACATCCTTGCCCTTAATGTTTCCTTTAAAATTCAAACCCGCATTTTGGCACCCATGTCTGCTCTGCTCCATATTGTTGTCTCCATTCTTATAATGTAATATTTCTTTGAAATGAATAATCAAGGATTAATATTTTCTTCACATAGATTTGTTGTGCTAAATTATTTGTCTATGTTAGTTTTGTTCAAGGAGCAATATAATTCTTTCATGAAAAATAATAGGAATATTGGCAATAAAAATGGATTATTTAGTAGGTATATGTATGAGCCATCAACAACAATTTGTGTTATTGTAAGGCATTAATAATTAGTTAAGGACTCATGACCCTTGGGAATGTTATTAGAGTAGAAGGATGTATTGTGTTATGAATTTGTGTTCCCTAAAGTAAGCAATGATCCATCTCTAAGTATTCTTCCTAGCCCATACACATCATTAAAATGAAAAACCTCAATGAATTGTAATTTATTTCTAATTATTTCATGTTTTCATACATAAACATCCAAGTTATAAGGAATAAATCATTGAGTTTGCAATTTTAGAAACCCTTTTCATGATGTATGAAAATTTATGTTTGTTAACACTAATATGATATTATTGTTGCATGTATCTCCAATTTGTGTTGTAAAGGGATATGTATCTTGGTGTTTCAAATCCAAAAGTGTAGGATAGATCAATATGAGGATCCTTCATGTTCATTGGCCAACTTCTCAAAAAAATGATCTAATCAATCTTTATAAATTGTTGAACACCAATTGAAGAACCAACAAAAGGGAAAGATTTTGCGGGTAGTTCATGACATTCCCTTAGTAGGCCACCTTCGGTATTTCAAGACCTACAAATAGATCAAGGAAAGGTTAACATGGAAGGGACTCAAGGATGATGTCATCACTCATATCAAATAATGTGTCATTTCTTAGAAGAATGAAATAGAATAGACTTTTTCATTAGGTCTTTTGCAACCCTTACCCATCCTAGAGCATAAATAGGAAAGTATGTTGATGGATTTCATCACAAGGCTTCCTATAGTTCAAGGTAAGGACTATATATGTTGTTGTGGACAGATTAATGAAGTATGTACATTTCTTTGTCATCTCTATAGATTTTAAAGCATCTCAAGTGGTTGATTTGCTCTTCAAGGAAGTAATGAAACTCCATGGATTGTTGAAGATCATCATGAGTGATAGAGACAATCACTTCATGAGCTTGTTTTGGTAAAGGCTCTTCCTTTCTGTGGGAACTAAGCTCACTCCCAACACTAGTTACCACCTACAAATTGATGGTCAAACTAAGATTGTGAACAAATGGATGGAAGATTACTTGAGAAATTATGTTGTTGATCAACAAAGTACTTAGATCAAGTGGATTTCATTGGTATAACACCACCTAACACATGTCAATCAAGTTGATTTCGTTCATGGCTTTGTATGAGTATTGTGGATTTAAAATCCCTCAAGCTCCCTTCGGGTTAATACTATTTTGTTTGGCTTCCGCCCGTGCCCCATACATTTGAATATCCCCGGCCCCTTTTTGAAGAACTTCACCCGCTGCCACCACGTGTCTGTCGTGCGCTCCTCTCAAGGATTTTCTCCTTCACTTTTCTTCTAAGTCTTGCCATGCTTCCACATGTTAGCAACATGGGCATTTGAAGCCTACTTCCCTTCGCTTCTCAACTGAGCTCCGCTTGCATGCCACATAGCATCGTTTCATGTACACCTTTTGGTGGACCTCACAGTTAGCGCTAGTGACAAAGACTTCTCCACGTGTCTTCTCCGTGAGAATTTCATCAAAGAGAAGGAAGGAATGAGCAACGAGCCCCACCATATTGCCACATATCCTAATTGACTTCGTAGGTGAGCAACACATGTCTGCAGGGTATTTTGTTGCTTCTACACTAGAACCACCATCATCATTTGTAGAGGATGCATATGGCTCGTAAGTGACTACGTTATATGGCTCAAAATATATTTTTTGTTGCAACGACCTTGGGAAATCATTGCTTTGGACATCATTTCTCATGATGAAGGAATCTTTTATGTTATTGGTTTTCAAGCAGTGGGATTATTTTCTATATATACTGCTTCTTTCTAAAAATCAATTCAAAACATACAGAAAATTTGTGAAAGACACAGGCCTTTTGTATTGTTTTTAGATTATTGTATAAGACTCACAGACTATGCCATTGTTTGGCTTTTATGTTTCTTAGCTATTTGACAAAACATTATACTGTGTCATTACTGTACTGAGTAGTTTATTTGCAGAACTTCTATGATTTCAATATAAGTTTGTTGATTTAGACCATGTCTTTGACTCTTCTTTTCAATAAATGTGTATGGGAGTTATTTTATGTTATTTGATAAATTATTCAGGTTTTCATCTTTGATTTATGTTATTCTAGGACATGAAGATTGTTGAACAGGCCCTTAAATCCCATCCAAAAGATAGATTTATCGTGCCTACACCTACATCTTGGCGCATCACCTTAGTTAGATCTTTATTTTATATATTTTCTTTCTTTTCCCATTCCCAAACCCCAATTACAGAAGAATTCGATTTCTTTAAAAACCTAGAGGTCACTCAATTTAGTGCAATTGGTCCCCCTATTAACTGAGTTTCCCATAAGGCTGTTGCTTGTCAAATTTTGGCATCAACAAGTATGAAGCTCAAAGCTTCATTGATCTCATTCTACAAATAACATGGTACTAGGAGCAAGTGACGTGTTCAAATAGAGCCAAGGCACTTTGAAGTCACTCAAGAACAATCTCCAATAGACTCAAAACAAACAAAAGATGTATGTAGATAGTCATAAGATTGAGAAAACATTTTAGATCTATGACATGGTTTTTTGTGAGGTTATATTCATACAAGAAATCTTCATTCAAGACAAGTGGGTTTGAAAGGCTCAAACTGTATTTCTATAGGCCTTACAAAATTCTAAGGATAGGTGTAATGGCCTATAACTTGGAGTTACCTAAGGGAAGCAAGATACACAATATTTTTCACATATTTTTCCTCAAAAAGGTATTAGGAAAATATACATAACCCTTGGATGAGTTTCCTTTGATTGATGAAGATAGTAAACTGGTTTTGATTCACGAAGCAATCATTGATGTAAGAGAGAGGACGTTGAAAAAATGCACCAAGGAGTACTTGAACTTGTGGAAATATTTTTTGGTGGAGGATGCAAAATGGGAAGGTCCACATATTTTGGAGCATCTAAACCTACAATTGCTTGAGGGAAAGAAATTTTGAGTGAGGCATACTTGTCATGTGCCTTCCCTATTTTCGCCTATTGTGTGTTTTCCCTTCCTGAATGTATTTTCTTCCAACTTTTCTCCTCTTCTTCCTATCAAAGTTTTAAACTTCTCCATCCTGTCATGCCTTTTTCCTATCGCCTGCCTCACCATTGTATTTTTCAGTCTTCTCCATCCTTTCATGCTCATTGCTCAACCCCTAATGCCTCACCCTTCATTTGAGCCTTGTGTATGGTTGACCCCTAATCCTCAATATTTTTTCCTATGATTCCCTCCTAACTTCTTTGCATGTGTTGTAAGGTTTCTATATTTTTGGTGTCATTGTTTTTGGAACCTTTTTTGATCATGATGATTGTTCAAATTTGATATTATGGGTGTTCTTAGTGGTTGATATATTCTATTTGTGGAGGATATAAAAGAACATTCTCACTCTGGATCATTATCTACACTAAATCAAATTCCTTTTAGAATCTATATTTGAGCACTTGTGTTCAAGCACGAGAATACTAGGACAAAAACCCTAGTGATTTCGCAGGATCTCATATGAAGTTCATATTTGATCTTCATTGGATGTGAACATTCAAACACATTGAATTATTCTAATTTCCCATTATTGTGGGTGTGAATTGTTGATTGTAGTTAATGATATTATAGATCTATTTGAATGTAATATAATCATTTTTCTAATAAGACAGAGGTTGAGATTTACATTTATTATTTGTTATTCATTATAATAAGATTGGGAGTTATTTCTATCATTTGTTGTTTGAAATGTAATAGTTATTGTTGATGCATAATTAATAGTTTTAATTTGAGTTATCTAAGATTGAGTGAATGATAGGGTTGATAGTGTTGTTATTCTAATAATAAGTGTTTGTAGAAGGTTAAGAATTAAATATGCATTATTGTTTTGGCTTGATACATTACACATCCCTACACATTGGAACACTATAATAACAATGTAATGTACTACATATGTAATAGATGTAAATGTAGAATATGATGATGTAATATAGTCCATGGGGCTAAGCCCAATTGGTTAGTTCATAGGATTATAATGTTAGGTTTAAATCCCTTAGGTGACATTGTATGTTGAAGTGCATATTTAGTAGTACCCTAACAATTAGAATGATTTCCCTAAAGGTTAACTAAAGTGCATGTTTAGCAATATCCTCGCAATTAGAATGGTTCCTCATAGGTTAAAATTGTAAAGTCCCATTATTTACATGGGCCCTTAAACCAAACTCTTTGTAAAAATATGTATATATTTATCTAACTTGATAGATAAGATTTTAAATATTGTAATAGTGAAAACTGCATACCCATGGTCTTTTCCCTAATGTTTTCACTCACTTTGATTAAAGTGAATTTTATCTAATAAGCATAGAAATGCTACCATGCCCTTTTTCTAATGTTTTGGTTCACTTTGTTTAAAGTGACCTTTATCTAATAAACATAGAAATGTTGCATTTTTAACTAAAATTAAACACACAACTTGAGTCTCTCCAATTCCTATCTACACTTATTCCCAAGGACTTTTCTAGACATGCATCACTTATGCACTCACAAAAACACCTTATGTTCTAAAACTCAATTTTGATGAGGCCAATTTTACCTTAATTTGTGATAGTTGTGTGTTGACTCAAGGAATGGAAGCATTTTGTTCAATCTCAAGTGTTGTTGCTAAACAAGTAGAGCCTTAATTTCTTTTTACATGTTATTGGATTATCAATACAATTATAGATCTTGCATCCTAGATCTATCATTTACTACTTGTATGTATTATTAGATGCATTTATCAGGTAATCGACATTGTACAGGCATCTTGCATGTTTTACAATGTTGTCTTTTAACTATTTATTTAGTTGTTGAATTGTCATCCATGTCATGTGCAACCCATCGAAAATTGAAAGTAGTTTTCATGTGTGAATAGAATGAAAACAAGGCAAGCTAAAAGAGACATTCTTAAAACTCATAGAAATTGAAGACCCAAATCAAATCTATAATTATAAGATTGAATCTACACTTGAAAAAATGACTTAGAACAAAAAAAATATTTATTAAATTTAAAATATATTTAATATTCACAAATCATATTCTATTATCTATCATAATTATTTAACTAAATGTATTATTATTTATTCAAATTCTAAACCATTTAACTCATTTATATTACTTATTCAACCCAGAATTATGCCCATCCCGATCAGATAATGACGTATCAAACTATAAATACCTGTGTACTTTTATAAAGCACCTAAAGGTGATTTTGCGAAGGCTAGGCATCCAGATATTCCGATCCGATAATGACGTTTACACATAACAAGACAAATAATCAGAAATCTTTGGCCATAAGAAACAAAAAATAATCAGAAAGGTCTTTAGCCACAAGAAACAATGGGTCCATATCTGTTGGTTCTTTAGTTGTTGAGTTGCTGTTGGTCAGCTGTTTTTTATGCTAACATTTTGATGTTAAAGGATTTTATGAGCCATACAACCTATTTATTCATTAATTAAAAATAATGGGAGGTTACAGATAAACGTACAATTAATTAAGCTACTATGGCAACATATAAGTAGACCTTTTGCCTCTGTGTTGAAAACACTGTCTGGACAGGGCTATGACTGAGCTTTGTTGTATTTGACAGTGCCTCTTCGGGCTCCTTTGGTTTTACAGGGAGTTGCTATGATTTCAGTCATGTCTTTAATCTTAATTCTTCAATTTCATACAAGTATTTCCTCCTTTGGATAGGAGGGTAGATAAAAGAGTGGGAAGTATAACAACACCTCTTCACTCATTTTGTATGTTTCCAACTACTTAAACTTTCTAGCCATTCAAAAAAGTTTGAATTCTAACGCAAAGACAGAAGTCCCCACATCAGGCTATGCTTCTAACCCCTTCAATTTTCACCAAATTAAGCATTACGAGAGGTGTTTTTAAACTGAAATAAGTTCACACGAAACCAGCAGCGAACTGAAATGTCTGAGACTAGCTTGACCCCATCCTGGAAACAGCCATAAAGCCAATTAAGTACAATAATGTTAAGGCAAAGTAGAATAATGTTAGGGCACATCAGCACTGTTTAGGTTGGGTCTGAGTTTGCTGAAAGGCATTTGCTAGAACAGTATCTGTAAATTATAAATATGTAGTGTATTTGCATGATTATAAATGTGTGTTGCATTCGGATGATAGAGTATGATCTGAAATGTTGGAAAAACTGTTCATACAATCAAATCTAGAAGTTTTCAAGACTGTAGAAATTTACTATCTTAAAAAAAATTGGATCTATAAGAAATGTCAATGTTATCCATTACTACGCTCAAAATTGAAAAAACCAATTAATCAGAGATCAAAGATTAAAAAAAGGTTGGGGGTGTTCACATATAAATAACTCAATAGAACAAGATTCAGAAAATCATACTAAACTCTAAATTCAGATAATTTTATGACATGCAAGGTGAAGAATAAATTTGAGAGGTCTTTTTTTAAAGTCGAGCTTTTGATAGTGTAGCACAGGTTTCCAAATACTTTGAGATATCAATCCACAAAAACAGCTGCCCTTGATTGATGCAAGTCTCCTATAGTTTATTTTTAAATTATAGCACAGTAGTTCAACTTATATTTTCTTAAAGATTTGAGAAGTAATTTGAAATTTGAAATTCCCTAAAATCCTCAAATAACTGTTGTAAGGGTCGGTGTACATGCACTCCAAGTTTTCAATGAATCTACACAGAGGTAAATGTTTTTCAAGGAGGAATTCCAGCTGATAAAAGTTATAAATCCACTTTAGACCACAGGCTGAGGCATCACAACACCGTCCAAAATTTGCAGAGGATATAGGGAAGGGAAGGAAGGTGAGGTCAATGAAAATGATGGGTGTAATTCAAAATATTGATGAATTAAGATTTACAAATCAATTCAAATTTAATATTTTTAAAAATATAATCAAATCAATAAGAAAGAGAAGAAAAGGTCAATGAAAACCATACATCATATTTACAGAACTCCAATTACCCAGTTATTGTCTGAGACTTTTGTTTGACTACTGGGCAAAGTTCAAAATTCACAGACTGGCGTTTTCCCTAATTGGTTTTCAACATGGATAGTTTCATCGCTGTCTCTTAGACAGTAGTGCTAATAAAGACTATTCAGGTACTTCTCTCGAGCTTTAAACCTATGTCTGTCAATAATTAGGACGGATAATTTCGAATTCTTCTGATAAACTACCTTTCAACTTGAATCTGTAACAGTTTTTCCTTAATCCAATATTAAAAAATTATACATCTTCAAATTTACTTTAAAACTTAAAAAATCCTTATAAATAGTATTCACAACATACTGTTTTATTATAATACATTTGAGTTGTGAAACACCTGCCCAAAGAGCCCTGGGGTTCAATGGTAAGCCCTAATAACAGGTTAGAATCACCTTTAGTGTGACTCTGCATATGACTCCAATAAATCTAGTACAAATAACACTAGGTATACTTGTTTAAGAAAGAAAAACAGTAAAATTTGAAATAAAAGCAAGCAGCAAATGTTGTGAATACTCAACGACTGTAATCAAGCATTGTACAAAATATTACATCTTAAAAGGTAGATCTCTGCCTTATTCTGTCCAAACAAACATTGGCAAGTTGCTTGCTTTCAACATGACTACAGCCCTAACTTTATTCCCCTCAGAAACCCAAAAAACCCCAAAAACATTTTAAAAAAAGCTTACTAATTTTGTCCACAGATTGAACGAAGGTGTAGTCAAGGCAAAAACCAGCCCAAGCTGTACAGAACACAAATAAAGCTAAACATTGTCAATAATACTAGCACCTAAAAACACATAAAGGCGACAAAGTGCATGACTATATTACTCAGCTTTTGTAGGGAAAGGAGGAGCAGTATTCTCCTTTGCAGGAGGAGCGGTATTCTCCTCTGCAGGAGGAGAAGTCGAAGTCATCTCCTCTGCATCATATTGAAGTCCATCAGGCGCTTCCTTTTTACTCATGGTGAGAGACAGGCGACGCAACAGAAACTTACCCGTGGGAGGAATCCAGATGTTGAGAATACCCTGAGGATCACCGGAGGGTTTCCATACCTGAGCAGCAATGCAATTTATGGGATTGGGATTAGGGTCAGGGTTATCAGTCTTCTTAAGGATGTCAGGGATGAGGACCCTGGCGGTCCCCGCCAACTTATCTCGCAAATGGCCGCTGGCGTATATTTCCACTGTAATGGCCGCCAGGGGATTTGACAGTAGCTGATCGTCTGCTTGGAGAAGCAGCTTTTGGTTCCACGGAGGGTTGATTCCGCCATTCTCATTCATCTATTAAATTGAGTAAATACCCTTATTTATTTAATTTAATCCCCAAATACCCTTTCCTCCAAATAGAAATTATTTAATTCATATTTTCCTCTCACCTCATGTCTCATCCTCCAACTCTCCCACTTGCTCTCTAATCCTAATCTAATCATAATCTCCCCTTAAGTGGTTACACACACTTAATCCATGATTAAGTGGGTTGACCCTCATTATCACATCATGCACATGGCCCTTTTACATGTAACATGGCCTTGATACCATGTCACATGGGCCTTGTCCCCTCAAAGTACCATCTTCATCTCAAACCCTCTCATTGTTCCACTTGGCACAATCTTGTGGCTTGAGAGATCCCAATCATCCTTCACCCTTGATCTCCATAAATCAATCCTAGCCCTTCATCTATTTTCATCTAAAATCTATATATCTAACACTTAACCATTTTATCATTCATCTCACTCATTTTCACTTGGAGCATTGTTATGTTGTCTAAATTACTAGTGAGCACACATCCAATCGAATTGTTATGCCTTGCATCACTGCCCCATTTTAGAATTTGATTCAAATGGGACCCCCTCTTTTGCTTTTGCTCATGTTTTTCCCTCTTTGATTTTGAGGTTTTGCTTTACCTTGGCATGTGCTTTGTATGTTTATCTTGCTTGCCCAAGTGTTTTTCCCAAGTTAAATATTGAAAATCTTATGTTTTGGGCGAAGTTTGGGTTTTTACCCTGGTTCAGGAATTTCCTTTCCATTCGGATTTTCCCGAACTTCTTTCGAACTCTGGTTTCTTGCTGTCATTTGGGTTTTCGAGCTGGGTCAAGATTTTTCGCCCTGTCTGGATTTTCCCATATTGTGTTCAAAATCTGGCCTGACTTGTTTTACACTGTGATTCGGGATTTTTGGCCTTCGCAGAATTCTGCCTGGGCCGAATTTTTTGAATTTCCGTCTGGCCGTCTGGTTTCTGAACTTGGTTGTTTTTTTGAGTTTTCTGCCATTTTGCATCATCATTTGCGTTCTCCTGAGTTGAAATGTTCATCTTGTTATGCTTTAAAAACGTTATGGTCTTGCTTGGAGTTCAAATTCATGTGTGTTTGGGCATTTCATGGCTTGCCTTGTGCGTTCATGGTTAAAATCTAGGGTTCCATGCCTAGGGCGTCGCCATCTCATCTTGTTTTTCTTTCAATTGAGCCTAGGATTCGAAGAAGATCTATAGGAGGCTCACGTTAAGTGATTTTCGTGCCCAGGGTCCTCAAATTTGTGACCTTCGGTCGATTTGAGTAAGGTCATGACCGGTGTTCGGGTTTTCTGCCAGGTTCAGGATTTTCCTACCTGGTCGGATTTTCCCGGATTCCTTCATTTTCCTAGTTCCCTCCAATTTTCTAAAGTTCAAAGTTTTGAGCTCTTCACATAATTTCGATCCGATCGAATTTTCCCGATTTCTCCTTCCCCCTTTATTTTCCAGAATTCATGCTATGTTGTCACTTTCGCAAAAATCTAGTTCGACCGAATTTTTTTTGGATTTTCTGGAAGGTTCTCTAGAATGAGGAAATTTAGTAAAGTTGATGAATCTAATGATGAATTCTTGTGTTTCCATGCTTTAATTTGGTAAATTTCACTGTTGTATGCTACTTATGTTCATTTTTGAGGGAATGGCTAATTTAATGTTTTTATCATGATTTTAAGTTAACACTTTGATGGAATGTTGTCAACAATCGGATTCTCACGTTGGTGTTTGATGAATGTAGGCTGAGTCTGGTAAGGCAGTGGCTGGAATGGCTAGAGACTGGGACAGTACGATGGGACAGATATGAATAATAGCATTGATGCCATCGAATGGCGAACTAGGGTTTCACCTATGTCACTTAAGGACAGCTTGCAGAGGACGTTCTTGATGATGAAGGCCAAGATGGAGCAAGGTATGGGCAATGTGGAGGAAGCAGTTAATGCAAATTTGCATCGAAGGTTGTGCTTCTACATCGTTTTGCTTTGCCTCTTCTTCGCGCGTTTTAGTCTGTTTCTTGCCTCTGGTCGGTGCCCTTGCATTTAATGCATGTTTGACTTCATTTCAAACTCTTCTAGGGCCGACATGTTTTGTAATCAACTTATTTTTTTGTAAACCCTAAAACTGGGCCGACACATTCTAACGCATTTTATAAATATGGCACTTTCGCCTCTTTGTAGAGGATCTTTTTTTTTAGGTAAGAGTTAGAAGTTAGGGTTAGAAGAGTAAGAGAGTTATCTAGTTAGGGTTAGAGATTGAATGTTGGAATGATTTTAGCAGTAAGAGCAAAAATAGAGTAGGAGTTAGAAGTTATTTTCTTTATGAGCAGTTGTTGTAATACAAAAAAAAACTTGAATTATTGCTATCTTTGGGGGATTCGATACAACTGAAGGCGTTGTGTTCTTGGTGAATTTGTTGTGTTAATCTATCTTGCATGATTCTTGCTATTTATCTTTTGTTAAGAAGTTCAGTAGGAAGAAAAGGTGATGTATTTTCCAGATTTTCTTAGCATAAATGGGGATAATTTGAAGACATGGTTTTCTATACACTAGTGATCTTGCCAAATTTGTAAATGTTGCTTATTTGTTTCATGAACAGTAGGAGCAGCCAGATTTAAACCTTCTTTATATTATGCTCTAGGATGGTATTTGTGTACCTTGGAATTTTACCCTATTCTAATATGCAAAATAACTAAAAATGCAAGTGATAAAATACTAAGAACACTTCAAAGATTAGCCTAAAGAGTGATAAAACAAGGAAAATAGATGAGATAAAATGCAAATCAATTATACCTTCCTTGTTGTTGAAGACTCTTTGGTTAGCCCTTGATTTAGATGAATTTGTGTGCTCCTTATATGGATTTTGATGTAGCTAGATGCAAGATTGAATATGCAAAGTGATCAAAATGGATGGCTAAGTGATAGTAAATGCTTGAGAATACAAATTGGCAAGATAAAGTTGCTCAAAATCAAAGTGTTCTAAAATTCCCTTGAGGAGGGGGGATTTATAGAAGAATTTGAATTATCTAGAGAATTCAATGGTTGAGATTCATCCAACAAGGTCAAGATGAGGGCTATGGTGGGTTGAGAACTCGCAAGCCCTCACATCTTGACATGTGGATGGTGAAGTGGCTAAGAGGAGATGAGGTGTAAGTGAGGTGGAGAAGAAGTACATGATGTGGAGGAAGGACAAGTACCTTACAAGTACATTGGGAGATGGGAAGAATCTTGGGTGAATAAAAGTGAATTTTAAATTCACAATGATTGGAAGAATCTAGTGGATAAGACAATGTTCCCAAAAGGTTGGAGTTTGTCACATGTGAATTGATGTGACAAGTCAAAGATTCTAGAAGATGCATGGGAAAAGGGGATTCTTGGAGGAATAAAAAGGAATTAAAAATTCCTTAGGGGATGGAGAGAGTTGACCAAAATACTGATTAAGATTAATTAATCAGTAATTAGAAGATAAATGAGGATTAGAAGCCAACTTGCAAAAGTTGGAGGATGTGACACATCCTAATCAAGGATTAGGCATGTGCACATCCCTAATGAAGAAATTAGGAGATGGATTAGGATTAGATGAAAATGACATGTGAGGAATTAAATAAATGTATTATTTATTTAATTTATTTGATAAAAGGAGGATTAAAGAGTAAAGTATTTAATTATTAATTAAATACCTTAGGGATTTGGCAGAATTAAGGGTATTAATTAAATAATAGTAATATTACTTAATTAACTTGGATAAGAGGATGTTTAGACGAAAAGTGATAAATTTGGATAAATTAAGTGTCCAAATTTGGATGTCTACAGTATTCATTTTGGGTTAATCCTTTGATTTGAAAAACTTTCAAGGAATGAAATTTTATATATTATGTTTTGTTTGAATGATGATTTGCAATCTACTGTTAAAGTTTGCACTGTGAATGAATGAAACTTTGTATCAATTACAAGTTAATTTCATTATACAATTCTAGTTTAGGAATTCCTTGGAAGGCAGTAAGTCTGATTAGTTAAATGAATCAACATTCTTTTTAGTTTAAAAGACTTAATCTATTTTTTTTATTTCTTTAAAACCACTGGTTAAAGTAGGTTTATATAGATGTTTGATCTTGTAACAATACACAAGTTCAAAACCAGCAGGCCCCTTGAACATTACAGCCATATTGACCACTTTGTGAAACAGCAATGTTGTGAACCAACATCAAAGATCTTGGGAGGTGACTAGTTTGATTATTGATTGTCTCTTTTAGGAGAGGTGAGATATTTCACTTTTATCTTACCTGCATATTGTGGGTCAATTTGGCACATCAACTTGAATATTAAGGGCACATCTACACAATGAGGAGTCTAGCATACATCAATTTGGTTCGATTTTATGTATTTTTAGATTTCTTAGCCTAATCTTGTATTTTTGTTTGATTTTGTGTTTTAAGTGATTTACTTGTCAATTTCATTCACATTGAGCATATTTTCATTGCACACATATATCATTTTAAACTTTAAAATAGAAATGTCACTTTTAGAAAGTCAAAGTTGAAAAACTACATTTTTGTTGGTCGTTTTCTTTATAAAAGTGTAGCATAGTTCTAGGATTTTATTCACTACGTCAAGAAGATGGACCATGTTTTCCATTTGAAAAAGAACTATAAATGCTTGATTTTCACTATTAGTCTATCATAAGCTAGCAATCAAATTGTTGTGGGTAGTAACATTTGAGGAGAAGCCTTTTCTTATCATCTCTTTAAACAAATTTGATATTTTTCTATCTTATGTGATTCATATAGATTACATATCAAAGAACTATAGATAATCATGTATGGCTATAAAATGTCAAACAATCCCAAGATATGTACATCCTACCATCTTTACAAAGTGCATTAATAATTGTACTAAATGTCACTTCATTAAGGAAAGAACCAAACTTAATCATTTGTACAAAAGTATTATATCGTTCATCTTTTTTTCTAGCCTTGTAAAATCCATCTATCAAGGTAGCATTCAAATGTTAGGACAATAGTCATGTCTTGTATCATTTTGATGACTTAAACAAGAGCTTCATTTATTTTACCAATCTTACAAGTTTCGTTTATCAAAGTGGTATATGTAATGATGATAGAAAAATAATGAGCATGCATAATTGTGAGCAAGATTTCATACACTTCCCCAATTTGATCATGTTTACACAAAGTCTTTATGAGGGGGGCATAAGTGATAACATTTGGATTTTTTTCATTTCTTTCATTTCAACAATAAGGGAGTTGATTCTATAGAAATCACGGTCATTCCCAAGACCATTCAAAAGCATAGTTAAGGTTACAACATTGAGAAGGATGCATTTAGTTAGGGTTGAATATAAAATCTCCCAAACATTGTTTGTGTTGCTTAATTTACAAAGGTCAGTGAAGTGCACAACATTAAATTTGTGTGTAATGTGATGAGGAACATGTTCCACATATTTATGTCTTTTTAAAAAAAATATTATACTAGACTCAAGTTTGTATGATGATAGCAATTTGTTGATTTGTTTGGTTGCTTTGTGGTTTTTTTTTTTTTTTTTTTAATTATTTTGGGGCTAGAGAATTGTTAAAAATATTTTTGGTTCACATTTGACTTGTCTATAATAATCTATAAGGTTTTGAAAACATTTTTAGGCTTTCGTTTTCCAAACTTATTTTGTTTCCAATTTTAGGTGGGTGAGCTTTAGATTAGACTATCGAGCCAAAAACATAAATTTTTATTGTGAAGCATAAATCTAATTCCTATTTTTTTTGGTTAAGAAGGTTATCTAGTTAAAAAGGAGGATACCATTTATAATTCACTCAACAAGAGAAACCTTTGAGAAGACATCATGCCTTCACTTCTCTTTTAAAATTAGAAGACCCTTTTATATATCCTAATAAGCATGAGGTTTTTCTTGAGCACTAATCAAATTAGGGGTCTTAGTTTTAAATATGAAATATTTTGAAAAAGAAAAAAGAATATAGTATAAAAGAATCTTGGTAAGAAGAGACATTTTTTCTCATCCTATCCTTATTTTATTTTCTTTATTCAACATCATAAATCCTACAAGAATTACCATTTTTATGAACCCAATAACCCAAATTGAATCTCTCTAAACAATATAGCTCACCTAATGAATATAAGTGTTCAAAATAAGACCCATTAACTTCCTATGGAGAACTTCAAAGGTTCTTAGTGTACTACCTATAAATGGCATTTATCTTTCCTCAAACTATATGAGCTATATTAATGTATAAAAACACATATGGTACATATGCAAGCAAGTCATCTTATTCTCACTTACTATAGTGATCTAATAAATAATGTCTTGTGTAATGTTACATAAATTATAGTTCAATATTAATATATTTAGAAATCCTCACACATTGGATACAACATGCAAAAGAAAATGCTATTATTTTAATTAGAAGAGAAAATGGTACAACAATTTATATGTTCATTCACTCATTCATTTATATTTATAATTTGTGATTTAATTAATGTACATTGATTCCAATACATATAATTGCTCTGCAAAATTGAATATTATAAGTATGTGAAAGATATTTTAGTTAAACAAGTGAGAAAATTTACCAAGATAGATAACATAAATTGTGATAATGGATTGAAATTCGAAACATTAGAGAATTTTTTGTAAAATATAGTAATATAGTAGCATGTTTTAGATCCTACTTTAAAGAGTATAAGTTAAGAGAAATATTAATAAAATAAGCTTATATTTCTTCAAATAAAAAGTATATATTGATTTGAAATGATAAAATAAATTTCCAAGAATTAAATTTACTTTATTTTAACCTTGGGCCTCCATTCTCTAAGCTCCCCTATTATTTCAAACTATTTAAATAAACCTTCCAAACTGGCTTGTGAGTTCAAATGTAATTATTTCAAAAAAAAAAAATCTATATTTTTTCTCTTTATACATTTGTGATTTTGTTTTGTGAATGGCTTTGATATGTAAAAGACATCTTATGTGACTCATGTTTTTAATATTTTACTGACCTTTTTAATAGATGAGAAATGGTTTTGGGTTATTACAAAAGAAAACTCTATAGATTTCACTATGTTGACCTTGTTGATCCAAGAGATTGAGAGAATATTAGAGGTATGTTGAAGAAACTCACTTCTTCTTTCTACACATTTTTTGTCCTTGTTTTCAATATTGTATGGTATCATATTATGTTACACTTTTATTTTAAGGTGTTCATTTTTTAATTATTATTTTGTAATAGGTTAATGCATTGTAAATTATTAATAGGAATATCTTATAGTTTTTCTCTTGTTAATTATAGTTTTAAATGATTATAATATGTGTGAGTAGCAAAGATTGAAATTAAAATGAACAAAAAAAAATGCTAAAATTTAAACCTTTATTTCAATCCTAACTACCACCTCAAGAAACCATAAATAGAAATGAAATAAAATAGTAAGTTTCTATAATTATTTATATTGTACTTCAAAGTAGTTGTGTTTAAAGGTTGTTGGGATGTGGTTGTTCATTTTGATAGCATAATGATGTGATCAAGTGTGCCTATGAAAATGACTTAAGAAGGTTGAATTTATAGACTTCTAGTTGGGGAGATCAATAGTGGAGATTAGATGGAAATCAACAATGAGAATTGAGCTAGTTGAGTAGTTGGGAAATGGAAGGTGTAGGAAAAAAGGTAATCATTATTTTTTATTTTTGGGAGATGTTTATGAAATGGAAGGTGCATATTAAAAGGAATTTTATAATTATTTTTATTCATTTTGGGTGGTTAGGTGAAAAATCAAGATTTGATAAAAAAAATTATTAAATGATGTGTAAAGGGGAAAGGGGACAAGGTTATTAGGATTTAAGAAAATGGGATTAGAACCAAGGTATAAAGGCTATGGTGATGATGTGTAAAGTGCATAAATTATTGACTCAAAAGAATATTAACCAAAAAGGATTCCCTAGCACATCACGAGATGTATAATGACCTTGGTGGGTACCATAATGGGACAACCAAACAAGCACAACACATGAAAAAATAAAATCATGTCCCAATCTATACCATTCAAGACACACCAAGATATAAAGGATCATGGTGACCTTGAGGAGGTGTGAGGTGGGATAAAAAAGAGAAACAAAGATTTTAAAAAAAGAAACAACTAACTAGCATACAACAATGTACCTCTTTCCAGAGTGTTGAAAAATATGGTGATGAGATTGATGGTGCCTACTATGGAAAATGATATCCAACATAGGAAAAAATATATGAGATGAAAGACATGATAGAAGATAATTCATTGGCTTATACTATCCAGGTCACATAAATATTAAATTTTTTTTATAGTTCAATGTGTCAAATGCTAATGTTATAAGGTGTGTGACCAATATACTTGAGTGTATTAAAATCTAGACTAATAAGGGACTCATCCAGGATGCTAAAGAAGCAAGGGGAGAATTTCAAAAATATATTCCCAAGAAATACACAAGTATCTATTGCAACATAGGATACAAGAACATGATGAAGTGGAAAGGACTAAGAATAAGGTGGGAGACTAAGAGATGAAATGGGATGCTATAAAAATAGGAGGAAGTGTCATGAAGAAGACCTAAAGGATTAAATAATCCAACTATACACATAGTTCCTTTTAGAAATTTTTCACCATGGTACTTTTCCAAGATGCCACAAAAGTGATTTTCTCCAGAGAATATTTTTCTCTTTTTTTTCTTATTATTATTTTTATTTTTTATTTTTTTTATTTACTAGAATAATCTATAGACTAAGCATATAATCATTTGATATGTATGATATTCAAAGTTTATCAAGCATTTGGAAATCCTAAGTAGCTAATTGATATGCACTTGATCCATATTTGATGACTATAATATAATTGGTCCTAGCCAATTACGATAATATAATTTTTTTGTTATAACTTCTATAGAGATTATTTTAATAATCTCATAAATGATAAGGCATTGAGTTTCCAGTCATCTAATAATTCAAGCTCATGTTCTTTGGAAATCTTATACTCATCATCATCAAAAAGGTCATTCAAAGAGATGTACAATGATGGTAATTCAATCTCAATCATCAAGATTTCTTCAACACCGAAGACTAAAGAATATGGGGTAGCACTGATAGGAGTGTAGATTTTTATGTTGTAAGCCCATAAGGTAGGATGAAGATGGAGATTTCAATCATGATTAGTAGAATTGATGATTTTCTTAAGGATTTTGATCAAGGTTTATTTTTTCTATTTAGCTCAGTCATTTGTTTATGGATGGTAGGGGGTTGACTAGTAGTGTTAGATATGAAAGCATTCATAGAGGGTGTGGAATTCACGATTTTTAAATGATGTATCATATTCTAAGACAATGATGGTAGGAATTCCATAGTGACAAATAATATGGCGGAGGATAAATTTGAAAATATTTTTACCAATGGTGTAGGTAAGAGGGGTGGATTTGGCCCACTTAGTGTAATACTCAAAGGTGGTGATAATAATTTTGTGACCATAAAAGAGAGGGATGAATCTTACTAATGAGATTGAGGTCTCACTAAGAAAAGAGCCAAGGATTAGTAATAGGCCGTAGATCTTGTCCTAGTGCATGAATTCAGTCTCCTATTTTTTGACAGACAAGACACCATTTAAAATACTAACAAGCATTGTGTTCCATTGTAGGCCAATAATAACATGTATGTAGAAGCTTCTTAGCTAAGATCATGCCACTAGTGTGAGCACCACAAATACTATTTTTAATGTATTTAAGTGAAATATTAGCTTATATTATATGTATACACCTAAGTAAGGAACCATTAAAGCCTCTTCAATGTAAATTATCACCAAAGATAGTGAGATAGGATGTGCATTAGAGAAAGGTTTTATGTTGGGTGTGTGAAAGGTTAAGTGGAAAAGTTTGATCATTGAGGTATGCATAAATATCATGATACCAAGGTGAATCAAGACCAACAAGTTTGCATACAAATTCAAAATCTAGGACATCATACATGGATATTAAGAGTTTCTCAACCAAGAAATCACAATGTTGACTAGTTTAAGGCATATCTAAGAGAGATCCAATTGTATCCACAATATTTACAGCTCAATTATTAAGACAAGATACTTATTCAAACTAAATGTGTCTAATGGGTTGATGCAAGAAGTTGGGTACACAAAAAGCTCAAAAAGTGGAAATGTTTTTACTATTTTTCATAATTTGTCACACTTGGACTGAAAAATTGAGGCACTTCCACAATTAATCTTAAAAAAATTCAGTAATATGAAATTTAGCATTTTGAATCTAGTTTCCAAATATATAAATTATTAAAATACCCAGTTTATAGAAATTACATTTTGATAAGGATCTATAAAAACCACTTTTTAAAAGTCCCTGTTTTTTTACCATACCAAGCAGGTGTACGGACAACACTTTTTGACCCAAATAAAATTATTTTGCTAATTCCTTTTAGGAAAAGAGACCTAACAACATGAAGTTTGGTCTGGATTTTTTTTTATAATTTTTGGTTGAATATATTTTTTTTTATTAAATTTTTATTGGCCTTAATTGATGTTTTTTCAAATCAACGTGTACGGACAACATAATTGGACCTAAAAAAAATATTTTTTGACTCTTTTTTTTTCATTGTGTAGAGAATTGTCTAAAGTTTGGTCCCATATAATTTTTTTTACAAGAAAATCAACCAATAAAAAGTTATTAAAAAACCAAAAAAACCTAATATTTCAAGTTTAAGGACTAGTTTTCTTAGAAATTAATTAAAAAATAGCAAACCTAATCCAATTTTAACAAAAATTATATATTTACAAAGTATACATTGTGTTCTCTAATGGGTTTTAATTTTATAGACTCATTCAGAAAAAGAGTCCATCATCTATGTTGTCAAAGTTGGACATTCTTCTTCAATCTACCTTAGTTTTTTAGTTGCAGGTCAAAGGCTAAGGCTCGGATTGCCAAGCCTTTTCCGAGCCTAAAACCAAGGCAGCATGTGGGTTGGGAATTTTTTTAAAAAAAATACTTTTTAGAAACGCGTACGTGTTTTAGAACGCGTACGCGTTTCTAAAAAGTATTTATTTTTTTAAATAATTAATTTTCATGTGTTATAAAACGCGTATGCACTATCAAACGCATACGCGTTATAACGCGTACGCGTTTGATAGTGCATACGCGTTTTTTAGGATCAGGTACCTGATCCTAAACGCATACGTGTTTTTTTAATAACGCGTACGCGTTTTCTGCGAGATTTTTTTTTTGGCCGAAACTTCCCCTCTTCGTGTACCCAACTTCTTGCTTTTACCCTATTAATATATTTCTTGAAATTGTCTACCTTTCATTTGAAAGGGATTAATTTATCATATTTTGTCTAATATTTAGCATTACCATGTTTTATTATCAACCAAGAATCTCCATAAAAAAAGATATGTTGAATTTTTTATTGAATTATTATTCTAAGATTGATAAGCAAAGCTTCATATTTAGTGATGTTATTTGTGCATATGAAGCCTAATATAAATACTTTCAATATGAAGTCTCCTTGAGGTGTGATAAAAAAAATTATAGTGCTAGCCATGTAACTAATACAAGAACCATTAAAATATAGTTTTTGTATAGAAGGTTCTTTGACGATAAAGATAGACTCATCAAGAAAATTACTAGTGGATGGTTATTTGTGAGAGGTACTTTAGCCAATTGGTCTACAAGTACCTATCCCTTAATCTCTTTTTGATCTACATATCATTATAAAATTTACTCAACAATATTACTCAATTATCCATACAACCTATGAGGGAAATTATGGATAACAGGTATTTTAGTGGATCAATTTTAGAAATGAGATTTTTTTTATTACAAAGCATGTAATGTCATAATTTTTTATTTGCAAAAAATAATAAGTAAACATGCACATTCCATGGCTGAATAGTGAATCTCATATCCCACAAGTGTTCAACTAATGTAATAGATTGCATCCTCACAAACCTATTCATCATGTTGTCTAAAAGTGATCCCAAAGCAACTAGTGTAGCTAGTATGTGAAAAAATAGAGGCTTATTTGATATAGGAGGCATAAAATTGTTGTTTATGTTAGATATTATTTGAACTTATCAAAATATTTTTGGCAGGATTCATCCCATTGAAAATTATTATTCTTTTTGAGAAGATGGGAAAATGGGAAATATTTATTGGCAAGTTGAACTATAAACCTTCAAATGGCTTGTAACTTTCCTTGTAGATTACAAACTTGTTTTAAATTTTCAAGAGGTAGAATATTCATGATAGATACAACCTTAGAAATATCAAGCTCTATACCACATTGAGATATGGTAAAGCCCAATAGTTTTCCTATTGTTATGCCAAAGACATGTTTCTTGGGACTAAGGTGTACATTGTATTTTCTCAAGTGATCAATTATACATTCAAGGACATGAGGATGTTCTCTTATTTTTTATTTTCCCAAGATTTAATTGATATAATATTTTATAATATGATGGAGCATGTCATGCAATATAAATATCATTACCCTCTAGTAGTAGCCAACAATTTTCAACCCAAAAGGTATCAACTAATAAAAGAAATTACCCCAAGGAGTTATAAAATTAGTTTTTTGTTGGTACTCAATAGTGATTTTGATATGATTGTATCCCAAAAAATCATCCATAAGTGATAGAATTATATGACCAACTATGATATCAACAATTATGTTAATGTTGGGGAGAGGAAAAACATTTGTTGAACAAGCCTTATTAAGATCCCTAAAGTCTATACAAATACAATTTGATTTTAGTTTTTTATTCACTCAAACCACATTAGATATACATTTAGAATAATCAACCAAGTGTACGAATCCAACATCTAATAGTTTATGTTTTTCTTCTTTGATGAGGAAAAATTTTTGAGGATGCATCTTACATGGTTTTTTCTTTATTAGTTAAGCATTAGGGGGAACCACAATGTGGTGAACCACAAGAGAGACGTCCAATATAGGTATATTGACATATGACCAAGTAAAACTATCAAGTCTATTTCACAAGATCGATGAAGTCCTCTATTACTATATAGTATCTAAGGATGCAACTATGTATATAATTTTTTAATTATCCTTTATTCCCAAATTTATGTCTTTATACTATTCAACCAAGACTATGGAGAATTATTGCTATTGTGGATGTGCCAAGGGAAGGTTATTTCCTTGTCTAATGATCCCTCAAAGATTTTTTTCTAACATCTTTTATTTTTACTTTTTATGTGTCAAACAATACCTCGAAGAGGTTTTCACTAGGGGACTTGGGTTTAAATTTTATTTTTTATTTTTTATGACTAAGGAACACTCCTTATTCTCCAAAGTGGGCAGTGGCATCAAGGTTTATTGCAAATACTTTTTTTATGATTTCCTTTTTGGATACCATCATGGAGTCCCAATAATTTGACAAATGCCTCATCATTTTGAAACATGTCTAAATACATGAGGTATTCTTGGTCCTAATCAATTAGTTCATGATATTATAGTGGTCGGTCCATGGTACATATATAATTTTTATGGATGAGGTTATTAATATCTGAATCTTCAAAAAAGGAAATAATGGTCTATCCCTTGATGTTTTAAATATCATTAGAGGTTTCCTCTGCACTCTTTAAAGCTACACCAAGTGCAATAGTTTCCTCACTAGGAGACATGTATCCTAACCCATTATATTGAGCATAGTTTTGTACTTGAATTGGCTTTAGAATAATTTTCTCATATAGGCCTAAGAATTTACCCTTGTAATTTTCACATATATACCAATATTTAGGAAATATATGTTATAAATGTCTATAAACAAACTCTCTTTAATCTTTGTATAGTGATGCATCAATGGGATCGTTTATTTGTGTGTCATATAAAAATCTAATTTTTGACATGAATATAGTAGATCCACTTTGAATATTATTGGTGTATTTGAGATCAATTTTGAGGATGACCATAATATCATGTAGAGAGAGGCAATTTTCCAACATGGAAGGTGTTATGCAAATATTATTCTCCATAACTTGTGTTAATGGTCTTGACCTTAAGTTTGATAAGGGATTTGAAAGATGTGGATGCAAGGATATCAAGATCAATATAGGAGGAGTATGCTTTGCTCTTGGCGTGAATGTGAATATTAGTTCTAGGATAATGGTTAAATTTATAATAAGTGGTCTCTATTATTGTACAATAATCAAAGGGTTGTGGATCAACATGAATGGTAACCTCAATACAATTATGTGGGAATTTCAAACTTTGATGATAATTAGATTGAACAATTTTCATAGCATGGATCCATGTATGACCAAGAAGGATGTTACAAGAACCTTGTCAAGATTGATAAAATGACAAGTAGTTTTCTACAAAATATCTCCCACTCGAGTAAGAAGATAGATAGTCCATTCTAATTTCCCTTTTGTGTTATCATAATCCTTGATAGCAATGAGATATGGCTCTAGGTTATCCATAGAGTATACCAAATATTTGATAAGTATCAAAGTGCACAAATTTAAGCTATACTTATTATCCAAGATGACTCTTTTGGCTTTGTGTCTAGTAGTAAATGCTTTAATATAAAGGGATTTGGTGTGATATGGTTTGATAAGAGGAATGCCATTCTAACTAAAGGATAGTTGATGAGTGGATAAAATATGGACTACAAGAGCTTGAAACTATACAAGGTCATTGGTTTTGGGTACTTTAGATTCTTGTAAAGCATGATTCAATATATCTCTATGAATAGGGTATGCTTAAGGTAACTCCAAGATGGATATATATGTAGGAGCTTTTCCATATGGTCTAAAAGGTTATATTGTATAGCTTGTGTGGAGGATGATGGTGAAGGGCATTTTGAGATAGTAAATTTATCGTATCTTCTATTGACAATATAGTTAGAGGTTCTAATCTTAATGGTAGCAACTTATGTGTCTAATTGTTTAATATGTCCTACAATAAAATCATGGAAATTAGAGGATGAATATTTATTAAAATTTATGTGATTAATATGATTATTATGGGAATGACCTTGGTCATGTTTGAGAAAAGGGTTTTGATATATACCCAATTTTTCATTCAATGAAGTGGATGAGTTCCGTTTGATTTTAATATCTCCATGATCTATAAGATCTCAGATATATTTTTTAAGCTTCATACACTTACTTGTGGAGTGGCCTTAAACACAATAGTACTCACAATATTCATTTTATTTATACCAAGTAGGCTTGGGTTTATTTTCATCAAAAGGTCTTGTGACAAGAATTGCTACCACGTCTTCATATAGTTGAGCTTACAAATTTCATAGGTTCCACTAAGTATGCATACTTACGTCTTGGATTAGTATCTTATTTCAATTGAATTTATGGAATAGTGATGTTGTTAGTTTGTTGAATGGTTTGGACAACTTTATATTCTTGCGAGAATCAAGTTGTTTGAATATGTTTTAAATCAGTGATTCCATCACTTACAACATTTTTGTTCTTAACCACTCCATTTGCATTAACAAACCATTATAAATCACACAATGTCTATGAATGGAGCAACGAGAGCAATGAGGAATGAAGTGAGTGCAGAAAATAATGGAGCAGCAAGGAGCAAAGCGAGTGCAGCAAGGAAGAGTAAGGGAAACGGTGCAGCGAGGAAGTATGGTCTGAAGAGGCGGTGAACCATTGATGTGGTGTGTGTTGAAGATGAAGATGAGGACGAATATGTTGATGGAGTCGTGGAGGTTGAAGAGGTTAGTGTTGGTGATGGAGCAGAGGTCTTTGTGGGAGGATATGTGCTCTCCCAAACCCTGGTTGGCTCCTCCAGTGGGTTTGTTGGCAGCAGAGGAGACTCTATTTTTGGTGATGATGGTTTTGCTACAAGCTTTGATAGCTCTGATGTGGAAGCTAAAGAGGTGGGTTTCCAAGCTCATAAAGGCTAGGAGTTGGAAAATGTTGTTGTTTTAGATGAGGATCTGTGCACCCTTGAAGAATTTTTTTCCCCTTTTTCTTGTGACGAATCTGGCTAAGATATTGGGTCTAAGTATGATCTTCTTAATGAGGAAGATGAGTTCCTAATTGATATTCTCTTAGAAGCTCGTAGGAAGTCATGGGCATGTGAGGAAGTAGGGAAGAATGTGGAGGAGTCTCATTCTCCTTTTTCTGGGATATGTAAGGGTTTCCTTACTCAAAATGTGCCTATTTTTCAGGATTGTTTTCTACAGAGCACTTATGGAGTAGAGGATCCCACTCCTGTTGCTCCTGTTTCCCCTTATCTGAGTGGGGAGGTTTCTTTAGCTTGCAAAAGAATGAAGGCTTGGTCTATGTTGGTACTGGAGCTCAAGGGTGGGTGGTTGCTTCTCTTGCTAGTGAGGTTGTTTCTCCTGGGGCTTCAAACCCTTCTCTTATGATGGTTGTTCCTGCTCCCAAACCTATGATGGGTCTTAAAAAGGGATTTCTTCTCCCTATAGTTGAAGAGGGGGATGCTATTTATCCTCCTCTTTTTGAATCTCATGCTAGTTCCCCCTTGATCCCTTCGGTTTTTTAGCCTCCCACTGATGGGTTGGCTAGTGCATCTGAGAATTTGTGCAAGACTTCTTTTGCTTCTTCAATTGTTACTGCCCTCACTTTGGAGGAGTTTTACACTAAGGAGGTATGTGACTTGTCTAATCAATAGTTAGAGTTGATTGTAAAGTTATAGATGAATCTTTGGACTGGATAAAGACCTCATTGGTTGGGAGATTTTGTGGTAATCGTCCTAATATCCATGTTGTTAGAAGATGGTCTCTTCGGGTTTGGAAGATTAGAGTTGAGGTTACTACATTATGTAATAGTTTCTTTCTATTTTCTTCTCCCTGCATTGAAGATTATTCTAGGGTGCTTCATGAGGGCCCTTGGTTTCTTGGCTCGAATGGCCTTTGTCTCCAAATGTGGCTCCCTAGTTTTAACCCAATGATAGACACTTTTAAGTTTCCTATTTGGGTTTTTTTGCTAGGGTTTCCTTTGTTGTTTTGGAATGAACAAATTTTCATGTGTATTGCTAATTCCTTTGGTCAATATTGTACCACGAATAAGGTCACCAAATCAATGAAGCACCTATTGGCTGCTAGATTTTGTGTGTTAATGGATAATAATTGTATTCTTCCCACTAAGATTACTTTATCTTCTAAATTTGGTAAGTGGGTGCAGCAGGTTGATTATGAAGACTCTCCGATTATTTTTCTTTCTTGTGGTAAAGTGGGTCATGCCGCCTTTACTTGCTTGAAGAAGAAGAAATAACACACTGTTTGGAAGAAAAAAGAAAAGGTGACAAATGTTGTGGAAGATTACACTATATGTCAAGAGATTTAGAATGATGTTGTTGTGATCCCTCTAAGTTGGACCCCTTTGTTGATTCTTTGGGCTTGGCTAATTCTAATGGTGGTCTTGTTTCCTCCCCTTGTAACAAAAAGCTGAAAAAATTGGTGAGAGGAATCCCTGTATTACGATTCAATAAAAATCTTTAGAACAATTCTTTAAACCACCTTGACTTAGTTTTGTGGGGTGGTATCCCTTGCTGTGTTTCACTCTATTTTTTGGTTATCTTTATGGCTGTCCTTTTGGGCTATCTCATCTAATGGTTGTTCCTTGTCCTGTTGGCCTTTTTGTTGAATCTTTCATGATGTAAAAGAGATTAGGGCCCTTTCAAAATCCTTGCTTAACTAATCAAAAACATTTTTGTTCTTATCCAAAAAATTAGGCTTCTCATATATTGATTATTATCTTTCGTGTATATTTTGACTCAGCCTTTAGAGATAAGAACTTTGTAAATAGTGACCCCTTTTTCAATAATCTCGTCAAATGTGGAAACACAATCAAATTATAGATGAAATATAATTTATGGATTAATATTTTAAAAAAATATAGTGGTGAGTTTCTTTTTGAGTACAGTCCAAGGGAATTGACTTGTGATACCCCTTTATCATTGTAAATAGGAAGAATAATTTTTACCATTTTGTCACTTAGCATTACATAATTCTAGAGTTTTAAATTCATGCTTGATATTATAAGAAAAATTGGCAACAAAATTATTAGATAAGTCAACAAAGTAGTGATAGATCTTGGAGGTATGTGCATGGAACACTCCAATTCTTGACCCCATAAAATTTGAGGGAAAGTTATTAACAAGTAAATGTGACTATAAGAGACCTCTTGAAAAGCCATGAAGAATTATTTTACAAGATCACGAGGGTGTCCCTTTCTTTTATATTTTTTTTATCAAATTTAGGAAATTCAAAGCTAGGGGGAAATGGTATTATCATGATACTTAAATCAAAATTGTATTATTTTTGTTGATTCATAGTTCCACTTTATAACCCCTAAGAGTGTTTTTCATCTCTTTCCACTCTTGATTAAATGAAGTTATTGGGGTAGGTGGATTAGGAGGTATATATTTGATAGATCCAAAATGTGGGGGTTGTTGGAGAATGGATTAAATAGTATTTGTATATAAACCAATTGATTTATAACTTGATTGATATGGTGTTAATGGTGGATTTGTGCCATGGTTGAGTTTCTAATTGGATTGATATGATGTGAGTGGTAGTGCACTAGTTTGATTGGATTAATAGTTTGAGTAATATAATGTGAATGGAGGAATATTAGTTTGATGAGAATTGGTTTAATAATATGGTGGTATAATACCCTCTACTTTTTTTGAATGTGAGAACTAAAAATGTCATGTGTTTCTTTCGATGTATATCACCAAGGATCTTCAACTACAAGGGAAGGTGATTCATGAAGAATGATTTGGTCAAATTTTGTTTTATCAAAGTTGCAAGGGAGTTTGGTAACTTATTCAATGAGATATTTTTTTAAAATATTATTATAATTGTCAACAAGATAATCTACCAACTCATGATTTTATTTGGAGTATTCAAAGATTCAATATGAAAGAGAAAATTAGGAGATACAAAAAACACAATGCTCCATATGCTTCATCACATCTATTAAACCACTTAGGCTTTTCTTCATCTTTAGTAGGTTCTTTTTCTAGTCCTATTGTTATTCTATGCAAACCAAGACTTCTTAATTTAAGTTGCAGTTTAGACTTCCACTCAAAATAGTTGTATGTAGTTAGAATCGGAACTGTTGTTTAAGACATGATGAAGAGATGCAAAAGAGAAGTGCAGAAAGAAATTGAACACAAGAATGCCAAAACACCCCCACCCATTTCACTACTATCAAAAATCACCCCCAAATATTATAAGGTTGACACTTTATAGTTTAGTGTGTAGCTTACAAATTTTTTTCTAAGATACAATGCTTAATAGGCTCAAAATAGCCAAAATTATAAATTTCGATACAAAATGAACATGAGACAAAATCTAGAAAAAATAGCCTTATAGCTATGTAGTGCTCTTCAATACCTTTATAATGCCTATTCGTTTCCAAAAAAGGACCTCTTGGATGAAAGATGAATTTTTGAAGAAATTTGCAATAAACAACTTCAACCTATACTAGTTGACTAAAAATGGAAAAATTTCTCCGCAATACCTCTATGGATGGAAAGTGCTTGTCTCTAGCTTTATGAGTATATCTCATTTGCAAAAAATGGACACTATGGCAAAAAGTTTTGATTTTTTTGAATGGTTGAATTTAGCCTATAGTGATGGCCCTCCTAGCAAAATTAAAATTTTCTAAAAACCAAATTCGTCTAAAATGGACAAATTTTAGATGAAAATAGAGGTTTTTGGGTCATTTGAACATAATGGCAAGATCTATTTGGGCTGAAAATGCTCCAATAAAAAAAAAAATCACTAGAGCTAAGCTTCAAACATTTGTTTGCAACTATATCAAATGATCTCTAAATTGAATGAAATAAAAGCCAATATTGACTTTCTCAAGCCTCCTAGACATGTTGGAATAGTGAAAATACTGCCAATATAACTAGAAATACTACAATCACCCAGATCTCACAAACCACATATGCAATATGAAGAGGTTATTACATCTTTGCAAACCCTTTCTAATTCTCAAGATTGTCCAAAACACAAGAGAATAGCATATGATAATTTACAAGATTTTTACATGAAAATCTCAATATCTCAATTAGGGATCTAAAAACTTGGATTTCTCAAAAAAAAATCTCTAATACCATGTTAGAAATCTAAAATAGATTGAATAACCCAAGGAACTTTTTAAGAGAATATCAAGGTTTTTTTTTTATTGTTAAATAGCTACTAGGGGCAACACGCATAAATTGATATCAAAATACTAGTTACATTGTATGTTGTACATATTGTTTTCATGGCTTCCATGTTAGCCTTTGCTATTACCCATTAGAGCTACCCTGCTTAATCCTATTACATTATATTCCAAAAGGTGGGTGAGAAACTACTACAAAAACCTACATTGCTACTGCTATATCTGTTGTGGCTACCATATACTACCAGACGAACATTGTTGACTATTAACTATTATATCAAAAAGACATCAGTCATTATAGAAACTTTACATATCACTAGCTTCTTTCAGCCTTTCCTCCTCCTCGTCCAGCTCCGCCTGCATTTTCCTGGCTACAATGGCGTCTGCAATCACGGGGCATTCATGCCCGCATGCGTTGTGTGCAGGGTGGCTTGCCTTGTCCTCAATTTCCCTGGGGTCATCCTCACGCCATTCATCACCACCACCCAACTCCCATTCTTCTTTGTCATCTGCTACCATTTTCCCTTCCACGCCTTCCTCTCGCATGTATGCTTTGACCCAATCCTTTGTCGGTTTCCCCATGCCTATCGTATTGATGAGGAAGGTGATTGACCTATTCTTCTTGATCCAACTCTTCTCTAGCACCTATGGTTGGAGGGTGTGTACCACCACAAACTTGGGTACCTCCAGGCCATTCTCGTATGACATGTAATAGTGGTGTGGGTATGGAATGAGCAAATTTGCATCCACATTGTCCAAAGCCTCATCTATTTCCCCCAGCCAAGCATGCTCGAAAACCATCTAGCATAATTTTTTGCTTCTTGACTTCGGACACCGCATGTACAACATCATAGCTAGAAACATGGCTGGAATATTTGAATTTGACCTCCACCTTTGGAAAAATGTGAGAAACTCCTCACCCAGAACCTTCTTTACATCCCACAAAATTAGCGGGTGCGAGGAGTTCAATAGCCCTTTCAACCTTTTTTTTGAGACTCGATCGAAGAAAGAATGTTGTTGCTTAATTTTGTTAAGGAAGATAGAGGTCTCCATTGTTTTCACTTCACCTGCTCATAGAGAGAATACCCAGTGAACTTTCTAGACTTGGTTGGATTTTTGGAGGGTGCCTAGCTTTATAGACTTCAATCTCTTCCTTTCATATGAAGCCACCTTGTTGTAAAATAGTGTCCCATCCGCTAATGGCATGTGTTGGTGCCACCATTTACTTATGGGCCTGATTATTATAATTTATGCCACTTGTGTATGTGTGATTTCCCTATGATAGCTAATCTCTTCTTGTACTCTCATATGGCCTTCCTTGCTGAGATCTGTTGCCTCCCAATCCAACAATTAAGAATCTTGGGACTTGCCAAGATTTCCCTGATTATTATCCTTACTTCTCATTTTTTCCTTTATTAATTCATCATTGGTGTGGGACCTACAAGTTTGGCTTCCCTTTCTTGCATCTGAATGCCACCTCAACCAATGTGATCTTTCCTAGTCGACATATCTCTTTGCCACCTTCACCTACCGGTTGAGACGAAGCATGCTATGTTTTGTTGGACGATTTTCCACTTTTGTTGGCAACCCAATAGTATTCTGCTAGTTGACCCTCTTGATGTCCTTGAACTTTTTTCTTTATGAATTCTTTATTGTTGCTTCCTTTGCCAAATTGTCTGCCCTATTGTTTCCTTCTCTGTATATGTGGCTTAACTTGTATTCCTCAAATCTTCCTAGGATTTGTGATATTGGCTACAACCAATGGTTCAATTTCCAATTGGGAGCACTGTTCTGCCTTATCGCATTGATGGTGATTAATGAGTCACCTTCAAGTTGGATCGTTTTGCACCTATGGCTATTCCCATTTGGAGCCCCATCAGAGCTACTTGAAACTCGACCTCATTATTTGTACATTTTCCTACTGGTTTTGATCTCTCTGCTATTACCTCCCCAAGCTTGTTGCTAGCCACACACACTACCCCTCCTGGGCCCAAGTTGCCTCGAGCTACCCTATCAAAATTGATCTTGATCCAACCTTTCTCCGGAGCTTCCCATTTTACTTCTCTCCTCTTCTGTTGTGATGTGTTTTGGCCCATGCCTGCTATTTTGGATATGATTAACCCCTTGAAATATTTTTTCATTTCATCATCCCAATTTGTCTAGTTGCTTTGTTTTCCTATAATTGTTTTTACTACATCGTTAACTATTTCAGTAATCATTCCTTCTATTTTCTCACATAGTCTCTTTGGGGCCATTTCCTTGCTTTGAAAAATCCTTTTGTTATGCTCCTTCTAGATCTCCCATATGATTATTGATGGGGCTATGGGCCAGATATTGTCAAATACTACATTTCTTCTTGGTTGAGGCCACATGTTGAACCATGTCAATAGGCAGCTTGGTTGTGGGCATTGGAGGTTTAATTTTCCCATGAAGTGCTTCCAACATTGTTCTAAGCATGGGCAATTTAGTAGCAGATGGTTTGTGTTTTCATTGTTGCTTTTGCACAAGATGCATCTTCCTAGACCCTGTATTCCATAGGTGGCTAATTTATCCTCTGTTAGGATTCTTTTTTGAATGGCCAACCATGCAAACACTCCTACTTTCGATAGGAAATTTTTACCCCAAAGAAGTTTGCTTGGGCAGTTTGCTCTTATCTCTTCCTGCTCCTTGATTATGTAGCCAAATTTGACTATGTATGTGCTTGTAGATGAGCCACACCATCTAATGGAGTCTTCCTGATTAGATGGTGAGAAACTTATTTCCTTGAGTATTGCAGCAAGGGCTTCCTTTTGGTTTTGTGGTGCTTCTAAATTTTGGAAGGAGTGCCAATCTCGTTCTTGCACACCTTCCCTTCATATCACCCTCCCATAGTTGCATATTTTCTCACCCCATACTCTTGTAGTCTCTTCCCTAATTTGCTCCATATTGGGCAATGAGGATAGTGCTTTCTTTTCGTTCCAGGAATCCTTCTAGAAAGATGTTGATTTTCCATTTCTTACTTCCCATGTTACATGCTTGGTGATTATATATTTGCACTCCATCAAGTAATTCCATATGGCTGAGCCTCATAGAGGGTTTTCAGTTGTAAGGATTCGAGTTGGTGAATCTAAATCTAGGTACTTTCTTCTTAGAATTTTGACCCATCTTTGCTCTCCTCTTGGATACATATCCCAAACCATGTTTTCTCCCATTGCCATGCTCATCAGCCTTAGTTGTTTAATTCCTACTCCTCCTGCCTCTCTAGGATTACATACCTTCTCCCATGCCACTAAAGAAATTTTTTGTTCTTCCCCTATCCCACTCCAGAAGAAGTTTCTAAACATTTGATTGAGCTTTTCCTCAACTACTGTGGGGATCTTCAGACATGCCATCGAGTATATTGAAATGGTTGATAGAACTACCCTTATCATCATCAACCTGCCTACCAAGGATAGTCATTTCCCTTTCCATGTCCCCATTTTGTTCTTGCAGCTACTTACTAGCTTTTCCCAATAACATTTCTTATTGATGCCTACAAAGAGTGGGGTACCCAAGAATCTCCCTAGGAAATTTTCCACTCTCAATCCCAATATCATTGTCAAATCCCTCTGGAGGATCGATTGGGTATTGAGGAAGAAAACCTCTAATTTATGCCAATTTATGCTTTTCCCTGATGCCTGGCAATACTCATCCAAAAAAATTCTAATGTTTCTTGCTTCCCTTCTGCTTGTTGTTCCAAACAATGTTGTATCATTAGCAAACTATTGATGCATTGTGGCCTCCAAACCATTTGCCACTTGCACACCCTTCCATTTAACTTCTTGTCTTAGGGCTTGTGTGAACCCCAATCCTAATACCTGCAAAACAACATGAACAAACACATTAGAAGATGAAATGCAAGCAAGAACAAGGATTCCCCATGAAATCCATTAGCATAGTATAAAATAGGAAAGAAGAATGAAGAACATAAATGAAATAGATTAAAATCCTATCAAAACAAGCAAACTCTTGATCCCATGGGGGAATTGGTGCCAATTTGATGTAAAAATTGACCCTTTCCCAACTCCTATGATGCAAGCTTGGTGTGTGATGAAGAGTGATCCACTTTGTTGATGCTTGATGAGTGCTCCAATAGAAAAATCTGCATAACCTAGCTAAGATTCAATGATAATGGATGGAATTTGCTAATGATTTGAGCATAGTAAGTTTACTCAAATTGTGGATGATGAAATGAGGAGATTAGCCTCTTATTTATAGATGAGATTGAAGGATGAAAACAAAAAAAGAGCAATGTGGGACTAAGATTTAGCCAATGGAAAAGTGTCACTTGTCCACTTATGAATGGATGGAGGATGTGCAATTTTTGAGGATTGTGCCAATAAATGCATATATTTGAATTTTGAATTTGTTGAAATGACATGCAAGAGGGAAGGAAGAATGCATTGAATGTCACTTGGCTCAAGGCAAAGGACATGTAAGAGAGTAAATTCCTTGTTGGATGTACATGTCAACTTGGATTTTGAATTCAAACTTGAAGAATATTCCTTCAAAGATGCTTGTTGAGGAAAATAGAGATTTAATAAATCAATTAAATCTATTTTCATGTGCAAGTGGTAAAAGCTAGAGGATGGGACATGAGAGGAGATTAAATTAATCAAAGTTAATTAATTTAATGAAGGGGTTAAATGATGTGACTTATTTGACTTAAATTTGTGAATTTATTTAAATCATATATGAGAAGAATGTGATAAGGGATTAATTAAATAAAGATTTGGATTTATTTAATTAAAAGAGATGATGTTAGATTAAACTAAATAAGGTTTTAATTTATTTAATTTAATAGATAGACTTTAGAGATTTAATCAAATAAAATTAATTATTTAATTAAATAGGATAATTAGATCAAAATGGTTAATTTAATTATCGAGAAAAGGTGACTTCATTAGATAACTGATTTATTTAATTAAGAGAGGAATATTGATGAATTTAATCAGATAATGGTATTTGATTAAATGGTTAGACCGAAGGATGATTCAGGATGAAATGATGTTAGTGGTGAGGATCAGATGCACAATGTCAATCAGTACATTTTACGTGTTTACATTTTGCCCCTCTTTGAAGCAATGCATTCGTTGCGTTGGTTCAAAGAATAAACGGTCTTGATCAAAGCTAAAAAAAATCATTTTCAAAATCTTACCCCACTGCTGCCCGGTGAGAGAAAACATGCCAATATATTGCCCCCTCGAGAGATTGGACAAAAATTTCAATTTTTTGGGTGATCCCACGAAAAAAGAGGACAAGGTGCCCGACAGGTCCAAAAAGGCTCCAGGAGGCCAAAAACTTGTCTAAACACAATAAAACGATGTAAAACAGGCCTCAACTGGATGAAAATGGGTTCAAGGGTCCAAAAACCTAGCAAGATAGCCAATCAGGGTGAAAACCCTAATTTTCAAGCTTAAAAAGGCTTTGAGGGGTCACTTTCAATTCATTTTCACACACAACCCTCTAGCAACTTTGAGATTTGAGCTTTGACCTCCTGACGATATGGTGCAACGACAACTCTCGATGCACATTTCTGACCGAATCCAAACATACCAGCAACCACTCAGCATTGGGGTACCAGTAAGTGATCCTTACTTGAGCTTTACTTCTCATTTTTTGCGTTCATTTAATGCTTTTAAAGTTAGTTCTTCTGCAGCAACTCTATATAGCGCCGCTCAAAAATCAAACTGCGGCGCTCGGTGTTAGATTGCGCTATAGCGGTGGAGTTTGGAGTTTGAAAACAAATTTCAAACTCCGACACTCACACCTCCACCAGCGAGGTCATTTCAAAGTGCGACGCGGTGGCAGTCCATCAAACATGAATCTTTTCAAACTACGTCGCTCGGAAGAAAAGTGCATCGCGGTAGTGTGCTTTAGGAATTTTGTGCTCCAGCGTCGCAGTTTGATAAAAAATCAAACTGCGACGCCTTCATGGATAGTGATGTTGGGGTGATTTTTTGGACGCTTGGCACAAGATTTTTCAAAAAAAATTAACATGACGACCCTTCCTAATGCAGGATGCGGCGAGGGAGCTCTATTCCCGAGAGCATAGGTCATGGGATCTCTTTGGTTACTTGCGAGACCTTAGTGACAGAGAGCAGGATCGGTTATGGGAAATGGGGTTGTGGTACATCGTATACGCAGGGCCCGTGCATACTCACCTTGGGATGATGTCAGCACTTATCGAGAGATGGCACAATGAGACCTCGTCTTTCCACCTTCCTATTGGCAAGGCCATCGTCACCTTCGAGGACGTGTGGTGCATCCTAAGATTGTTGATTCATGGTCGACGAGTTATTTTTGATATAGATGTCAGGCAAGATGCCTATCACATAGTCCTTGCCACAGAGGACGTTATCATTTGTGAGGGTCAAGTCGAGCTTGAGCGTCATAGGTCCCTGGCCTCTCCCTTCCACTTGGTTGTTGCGGCCATCATTTCAGGTATCATTGCCCCAGATCGGCAAGATTGATACTTCAGTCCTGGTTGGGGACTTTGCTGGGAGCGCATGGTGATGCGTGATAGGCCAGTTCATTTTCCTAGGGGCCTATTCTTCTTGCCTCACTTTACAGAGATTTACATGAGTACATCTACCTCGATGGCAGAGCACTTGGGGCAGGTGTTACACTTCTCCATGTATGAGCATGGGAATACATTGCTATTTTTTGGCCACAGGTTGTTGCAATACCGATGGGGCTTGATGATCCCCTTGTATGGTGTTACAGAGGTGGTGTGTCCTTCACACACACGGGCGAGCATGGGATTCCCTACTGTAGGAGAGTCCTAGACGAGATGCAGGATTTTACATGGTGCCCATACCTTGGTCAGCTTGGATGGGCCGACGATGCAGAGAAAAAAAAAATTCCCACCAAGACCGGTTTATGCAGGGGCATGAGCATACCATGGTGGAGAGATATCTGCCTGGGCACGTTCAACAACAGTTTGGCGAGCCACATGACCGACCATACGATGATTATGTGGTCGTATTTTCCTGTACTATGTTACAAGATTTATGGGGTCGATACATTCTTGCTTTAGAGGTCATGGACAACTTTAGATAGTTGGTGGCCCAGCCATGGGCTTATGATCAAGGGCCTGCGGATCTAGGTGTCACACAAGCATACAGAGACTGGTTCCAGCCTCCCCTATGATTGACAGTTCTAGGAGTCATCCCCACTTAGTGGAGGACGAGGGGTAAAGGAGGAGGACGAGGACAGAGAGACGGTGTATGGAAGGACCAGCCAGTCAAGCCTCCAGTTCAGCCAGGTCAGGCCAATGTTCAGATGTAGGATCAGTAGCAGGTGCCAGCTAGGCAGCAAGAGCAGGCAAGTGCACCACCACGAGCCGAGGGTGAGGATAAGCCTAACGTGTAGCCCACATGAGCACAACTAGCAGGGCAGTTGAATCTCAGAGACACAATGATTGCATAGCTGCAGAGTCAGGTTCAAACCCTGACGGGGGAGAGGGATCAGGCCAGGACTGAGAGAGACCAAGCCAAGGCTAAGAGTGACCAGACCATTTTGCAAAGGCAGGCCGCAGAGCAACAAGCGGCTATAGAGATGGGTCGGTGATAGCAATTAGAGAGCATGGCAACCTCCTCCTCTCAGAGCACAGTGTCCATTTGGTCGTATAGGGAGGCCGTCCGGGAGGCGGATTATTACCGCATGCACTATCATCAGAACATGCCTAGAGTAGAGTGGGCCCCAGACTACTCGCAGGGAACCAGCCACATACCAGTAGAGGGTCATGGTGACAGGGGCGAGGGCAGTAGACAGGATAGGTAGACCTTATTTTGATCGAGATGATATTTTTCGTGCCTTATGGGCTCCTTTTTGATAGCCCGATGGGCCTTTTTGTACTTATTGACACACATGTACAGTGGTCTGATTATTTTGTACTATGACAGTTACCCAATGATGATATATATGAGATGACGATTTTGATATGATGTTATGTGTACCACTTATTTATGCATTTTATGGATGATTCTATTTCTATGTGCTATGCAATGATGTTTATGATGTGATGCGATCAATGCATTTCTTTCTGATGATGTATGCATTACGACTAGATCTTATATTATGTTGTTTTATTCATGATATGTAGATGGATTTATGAATGGATGATGATGATGATTTATATGATGATCTATTTATGATGATGCAAATGATGATATGTGAAATGAAATGCAATATGCAAAATGATATGGAAATGATCTATGGTGTATACGTGAAATGATATGTGAACCGTGCTTATAAAATGATTATGAATGGATTTACGCTTTGCATGTAATGGATTTTTATGTTCCTATTTATGCTTATAATGATGTGGAATGATTTATGCAATGACATGTAAAAAATGATTGTGATGTTATTTATGAAGTGCTCTATATATTGATATGGATGATTAATTGATGATATAATGCAATGTAAATGCAATGGTTGTGTTTTATATGATATGTATTGATGATGCAAATGAGATGGTTTTTAAGATGCTTAGAATAAAAAATATTATCCTAAACATGTAATGTATGTGATGCATTTATTGTGATGGGATGTAATATATGAAATGATATGTTAATGCAAAGTGGTATGATGATGTTTTTAATGCAAAATGAATGTAATGTGGAAGATGACTTTATGATGTTTATGTGATGTGAATATGCAATGGATTATCTATAATGCTCTTGTACCTATTATGTATGATTATGTAGTAGGTGGTAGTGTGAAATGATTATGAAATGTTTATGCACATGAATGTTATGCAATGATTTATGTGATGAATACAATGTGATGGAAAAAGTGGATGCATTGTAATGAGAAAGGAATGTGCTAATTTATGGAAAATGCTTATAATATCATGTTTATATGATGATAGAAATGCAATGCATATGCTTCCTATATGATATGTTTATGCAATATGCTAATGATTTGTGGATGCAGGGTCGATGACGATGATGATGATGATGATCAACTGTCATAGTACCTTGTTAGAATGATGAGCAAGAAGGGATGAAAGAGAAGAAGTCATTTCAACAAGACACAAGATGATGAATATGCAAATGATGATGATTACTTGCCGAGGAGTTGGGATTTTCAAAGGGCCAATTTTCTTAAGTTTGATAACACACATGGTACGATGCATCATGGTATAGAGAACCAAGATGGTGTTGTACCTAATGTGATGAACTTTGACTTGAAAAATAGATAGGAGTATTCTTGTTCACACTTGACATACAGAAACCTTGCTAGGATGTATTTTAGAAGTTTCGAACACCTCGGACCAAAACATGGAAAGGTTCAACCTATCAATGCAATAGTCAACAAGCTACCCAAAACCTCCTCCATACATACCTAACAAAGCAAGTATTCGCCAAGTTATATTACAAAAACATCCAACAAGCACAATAGAAAAAAGATAATGATCATTTCCCCATTCCTATTTCTCTAAATCCTCTATTCGGATATCATCGAGAAGTCCTTGGAATGAGCATAATAAGATAAGTCAAAAGACAAAGATAAAGTAAACAAACAAGCTAATGTTCTTCAATATCACTAACTAAAAGGTGATGTGTTTTTAAGGATAAGAACCGAAACTATTGCCAAAAGATAATACCCATTGTAGGAAGGATGCATCCTAGGACATGTTAGTGGATGGTAGCACGTCATTTCATTTTATCCAAAGTGTTATTTCGAATGATTGATATGGGACCAATTTGATGATAGGTTATTGACACAAAGAGTTGACCAACTTGCTTACGTACTGACTTAGACTTGAGACTTGACATTTTTTAGTTTTCACTTTTTACCGACTAGACTTGCTTCTGACTGTCTTACCAAAGGTTGAGGATGCCGATCATTTATTATGAGTGATGTTATTGTAGGTGTAAACGAGATGAGACAGATGGATTTATTTTTTCAAATATTTTGATGTTTTTGGAGTTTTGCAATGTTTTGAGGCTGTTTTTGGTATTTATCAAGATTTTCAAATGTTTTGATTTTTGGTTTTCCAATTTTTTTGGGGTTTTCTGAGATTTTGACCAAGAGACTAACCTAAGGACCTATCCTAGGGGCCTCAAGGGCAGATCAACAGATTAGCCTTGCCTACGTTATACATGCAAAGACCATGTAGTTTGACTGACGAGTTGACCGATTTACAGATGAAGATATACATGATGAGATGTCAATTTATTATGACGGACTCCTAAAGGACTGACCTAAGTGTCTCAGGGGATGATGAAAGATCAACCTTGCCTACGTTCAAGGCTCAAAGACCCATAGTTTGACAAGACGACTTTTTTTGATTGACTTTTTGACTTGTTTTGGGATTTTGATATGTTTTGAATGTTTTTGGATTTTTGGTGATTTTTCGATGTTTTTGGATTTTTTTGGTTTTAAGACTTCAAGAATATACATGAATCTGATCTGATGAGAACATGCCCCCAGTGTGATGCAATAGACTACTCCAATAAAGGTTGGACAAACTGACCTTGAGGATGGGTTGAGTAGTACTAGAAGGGATCATGATACAAAAATAGGACCAAGCTATGATGTGGATGTGGGTGGATGAGTGATGGATGGAGATTTGAATGTGATGGATGATGGAAACGTAATAGATTGATGATGCAGAACAAGCCGTAAAGATCCTGGTGGATGGAAAGTGCTTATTTACACAAGGTACCTGTTTGCCAGGTTTTCACCAAGGTACCTTCCCAAATTGCCACCGAAGTGGTTTTCACTAGAGGACGATTTTTTTCTTTACTATTTTTTGATCCTTTTTCTGATGTTTTGGATTTTTTGCTTTTTTGATTTATTTATTTTGTCACCAAGACGCTTTTTTTCTAGGTTTTCACCAAAGTAACCATTTCTTCAGAACATTTTCTATTTTTTTTATTTTTGGTTCTATACCTTGAAATATTAGGCATAAAACTTTTTGAGATGGGAGCTATTCATAGGCTCTTGCAGAGGTTCCCCTTTGGGTGTTGATAACTGATATGCCCCTGAATTATAACTTGTGATAACGAATGGTCCCAACCAATTGGGTTAAAATTTTCCTTTGCTGCTTGGGTTTGGGACATTCTTTTGATTCTCCTTTAGTACCAGTTCTTCGACTTGGAAAGTCCTGCTTCTGATTTTCTTGTTATAGCTCTTCTTGAGTCTATTCTGATAGACTTGAAAATGATTTAAAAAATCCATATATCGCTCATCCAGTATCTCCAGCTCATTTAGTCTTGATACTCGGTACTCTTCAATCTGTGATGAGGTTTTGCAATGATATTCTTAGTGATGGGAGCTTGATCTCAATGGGGAGTACTGCTTCTGATCTGTAGACTAGGGAGAAAGGGGTGGTGCTGGTGGGTGTGTGGATGTTGGTTCGATAGGCCCAGAGGGCGGGATTAAGCTACAGATGCTAGTCACGACCTGCGTCATTAACTATTTTTTTAGGATTTTCAAAATGGTTTTGTTTGTGGCTTCTGCTTGGCCATTTCCTTGGGGATAGTATGGGGTGGAGAAGCGATGTTGGATTTTAAATTTTTCACATAAGTCACAGAAATCCTAATTTTTGAATGGTGTCCCATTATCTAAGATAATGGCTTGTGGGACATCATAGTGGCAAATCAGATAGTTCAGGATGAACTTTGATATCTGCTTCCCGATTATATATGCCATGGGAATGGCTTCTACCCACTTAGTAAAGTACTATGTGGCGGTTATGATGAACATGTGGCCATTAGATGAAGTGGGCGTGATTTTTCCAATGAGATCAAGTCCCCACTGCGAAAAGGGCCATGGTGTGATGACGGGATGAAGTCCTTGAGCTGGAGCATGGATGAGGTCGCCATGCTTTGAACATTGTAGACACCTTCTGACGTAGTCATGTGCCTCTCTTTCCATTGTAGGCCAATAATACCCCATCCTCAGCAGTTTCTTGGCTATGGTCATTCCACTCGAGTGTGAACCACAAATACCATTATGTACCTTAGTTAAAGCGGTCAATGCCTCCTCAGCGTTTAAGCAGCATAGTAAGGTTCCTTCTATGCTCCTATGATACAAGGTATCTCCTAGGATGATGAATCAGGATGCCTTTTTGACAAAGGTTCATTTTAGGGTTGAGGGTAAATCGGCAGGTATGACTCCTATTCAAAGGTATGTATAAATTTCATGGTACCAAGGATCACCAGGACCAATGATTTCACACACAAATTCTAATTCTAGTACCTCAAATGCGGGCACGAGAAGTTGCTCTATCAGGAATTCATATTTTGGAACATTGTGGGGGATGTCCAGTAAGGATCCAATTGTTTCCATGGTGTCTGCTTCTCTATTGTTAGCTCTGGGAATCTGCTCAAATGTAATCTCGATGAAGGATTCTTTGAGAGTCTCCACCAATTTCTTGTATGGAGTGAGCTTATTTTCTTTAGTTTGGTACTCATCATTTACTTGGTTTATTATTAATTGAGATTCTTTGTATACTTTGAGAGCTATAATGTTCCACTGCACTGCTATTCTAAGACCTATGGTTAAAGCCTCGTATTATGCAATGTTATTAGTGTAGAGAAATGCTAGTTTGTAGGACCTTGGTATGCAGTCCCCTTGTGGGGTTATAAAGAAGACACCAGCTCCTAATCCGTGCTGCATGTATGAGCCATCAAAGTAGAGTTTCCAGTGGTTGGCTATGTTGAGATTGAAAATCGATTCATCTGGAAACTCTGAGATGAGAGGATTATCCGAATAGATTGGTGCTTATGCAAGCTGATCTACAATGACTTGTCCTTTGATTGCTTTCCATTCCACGTATTCTGATAGTATCATCACCCATTTGGCCATTCTTCCAGTGAGCATTTCCTTTGACAATAAGTACTTGAGAGGGTCAATTTTGGCAATGAGTTTTATTTTGTGTGCCAACATGTAATGTCTGAATTTTTGTGATGCAAACACTACTGCTAGGCATGCTTTCTCTATGAATGAGTAGTTTAGCTCATGCCCAACCATTGTTCTGCTGATGTAATAGATAGCCATTTTTGTTCCTCATCATGCTTAGCTAGGAGAGCTCCAAGGGCTATTGTTGTTGGAGACACGTAGAGAATTAATGGTTTTCTTGGGATTGGTGGCATTAGGACTGGTGGTGTAAGTAGATATTCTTTGATTTTATTAAAGGCTTCTTCACACTTGTTATCCCATTTTTATGCTACTCCCTTGTGAAGTAGGTGATAGTATGGGTTCTGTTTGTCTATCAGCTATGCTATGAACCTGTGAATGGATTGAAACCTGCCTTGGAGACCTCTCAATTGCTTTAATGTTTTGGGTGCCTCCATCTTAATGATTGCTTTTAATTTTTTTGGATCTACCTCGATACCTCTCATTGATAATATATATCCTAGCAATTTTCCTGATTGTACACCAAAGACACACTTTTTTGGGTTTAATCTGTCCTTGTACTCATCTAGCCTGTCAAAAATGGCACTTAGGGTTGCTATGTGATCCTTTCTCCTTCTGGACTTGGCTAGAATGTCATCAACATAATCTTCAATATTTTTTTGAATCATGTCATGGAATATTAAGGTCATGGCCCTTTGGTATGTTGCTCCTACATTCTTTAAGCCGAATGGCATCATATTCCAACAATAAGTCCCCCATGGACAAGTGAAGGCCGTTTTGTGTTAGTATTCTTTAACAATCATTATCTGGTTATATCCTGAGAAACTATCCATTAAGGAAAGCATTTCATGTCCCACCGTCATGTCTATGATCATGTTAATATTGGGCAATGGGAAATCATCTTTCAAACATGCTTTGTTCAAGTCCCTGAAGTCCGTGCAAATTCTAATGCCCCCATCGGGTTTTGAGACAGGAACCAAGTTTGACACCCATTCTGGATAATCTATCAGTTGAATGAATCATGCATCTAATAGCTTCTTTAGTTCCATTTTTACTAGCAGGGAAATCTGAGGGTGCATTTTTCTAAGCTTTTGTTTAACAGGCTTTGCTTCTGGGTATACTGCTAAGTGGTGAACCACGATTTTTGGATCAAGCCCTGGCATGTCAGCATAGCTCCATGCAAATTTTATCTGTCTCTCTTAGGAAGGCTACTAGGAGCTCTTATTATTCTGATAGTAATGATTCTGCATAAAATGTGATGTGTGGGGTTTCCTCTTTTCCTAGATTGGTCGGATTACATTTTTCTACCAGAACTGCTATTTTTTCTTGATGAAGAGCCCTGAAAGGAAGATTGAATCCCCCATCCTTAGGTGCCTCAGAGAGGTTTTCACCATTGTATGCGTCCTTTATTTTTACGTCTTTCTGGTCAGAGAGTGCCACAATGTGGTTTTCACTTAAAGACTTAGATATTATTCTTAATTTTTCACTTTTGCGACTGAGGGATTCAATCGTTTCCCCATAATAGGCATGTGTATCTAGCTCAATTATGAACCCTGATTTGTGATCCCCACATAGAATGTTATCTTGCAATCCCATAAATTATGAGAGCGCCTCATCATTTTTGAATGTATCAAGAACTGGTGGTCCTTGTTGGTTGTAGTCGATGAGTTGGGGGTAGACTAGGCAGATTTCATGATTTTGATGGTCTGATTCAAAAGATAGGGTGATAATCATGAAAAGAGTGGTATCCTCAAATAGCCTAGGTAAGTTGGTCATGGGATCCTCATCATCACTACTACTACATACGTTGGTTATGTCAAATGTGAAGTTATCTATGACGCAACCTCTAGATACTGGTAAGCACAGTTCAGCTGCAGTTTGCTGGGGAGGATTTTTGACCTTTCTAACTGGAGGATTTCAGCCACATATGGTTATACTCAGAGGGGTACATCTGAGGCCAATACTTCCCATTCGTGTCTCTGGAATGATAGGTATTATAAGCCCATTGTCATTTTTTCCAAGTCTTTGATTTCTATCATAGCCCATTGTGAGCATCATTTGTAGACCCTTGCTTCTGTCATCCATTGGTAAATCAGCTACTGGTCTCTCATCTTGGTATAGCATATGAGATGGATCCACCTCAATAACCTCTTGGCCAACATCTCCCCAACTTGTAAAGTTGGGATAGTCTTCAGGAGATGTTTGAGATGTGGAGGCTTCATTTATTTGCGGACGTCCCCGTGATCTAGGAGATTGTGGTAACTCTCCTACCACAAAAGCATTTTTAGGGATCATGTTATTTCCACAACCGTTATCTTGGATGATGATCTTAATTTCAAAGATGGTGGGGATGGTGGGAGTGGCAGGTGTCTCTATCGCAGAAGTGGAAGTGAGAGTGGCGGGTGTCTCTGTCGCAGAAGTGGAAGCGAGATTGGCAGGATCAATGTATGGTGTAGATGGGCCCTCATCATTTTTGGTACTTGGGGGATTTTATAGTACTTTGCCTCGAGGATTTTGCAGTAGGAAAATGGTTCGAGATCTCCATGGATGGTAACTTCTTGTCCTTCATGTGTGAATTTAACACATTGATGGAAAGTTGATGCTACCGCTTGCATTGAATGAATCCATGGACGTCCTAGGAGGATGTTATACGGCAAGTCAAGGTCCAAGACCTGACAGGTGGTTTCCATGATAGATGGACCTACTTGAATAGGGATTTTGATTGTTCCCTGGAACACTCTTTCTTGATCATCATATGCTCTTATTGTGATACCCTTTCCTTTTTCGATAGAATCCTCTGAGATTTTTAATTGTTTGATGAGCTTGAGAGAACAAATATTCAAGCCTGTACCTCCTTCCACCAAGACACTTTTGACTTTTCTTTTTTGTACTAGGACTTCTAAGTGGAGTGCATGGTTATGAGAAGGTTGGGCAGGAAAATATTGGTTGGAGAATGTGAGGAGATTTTGCGTAATGATATTTTCAACCATAGCTTGGAATTGTTCTGCATCAAGATCTGCAGGGATAGTGGATGAAGCCAATGTTTCCTCAAGGATTTTCTTATGGGAAGATAATATTTTTAATAACTCCATGATGGAGATTTGCGCTAGCATTCTTTTGAGCTGATCAAGGATGTTATATCCATTGGGGACAAATCTAGGTGTAGGGACTCTATTTGGCTGGGATGATCCTACGATGGTAACTTTGCCACCTCTTGTGGTAACTCCACAATCGACATGGGATCCTTTGATGGTGATGGTAGCGCAATAGCCATCCAGAGATGCAATGACGTGGTCATACACATGATTTACATTCTTGAAGGTTTCTTTCCCCTTATTTGTGTTATTATTCCCTTTATTGCCATGGTTAGGCATTAGATTCGTGTATATCTTAAGGTTTTGGTTTCCTATTGGTTGTTCCATTTTTATAATTCTTTGATCGATGAGATCTTGAATTATGTTTTTTAGCCTCATACAACTATTTGTGGTATTCCCTTTGATTTTATGGAAGTCACAAAGTTGATTCTCATTATACCAACAAGGTTTCACATCCAGTTCTTGGTAATTCTCATAGGTGGGAGATTTGATGAGTTTTTCCTTTATCATTTTCTTCATGATGGCTTCAAGTGGTTCCCCCAGAGTAGTGTACTTTTTCTTGGGGTAATTATTGTTCCGTTGGGGTGGTCCCCTTTGATCATTGACATTGTTAATTGTCGGATTGTTGTTTGGTTGTTGTGTTGCTTGATGATTGTTTTGGTGTTGGATTTGGATTTGTGGTGCGGGTGTATTTTGGCGAGGGGCACTGATGACCACTTTGGTGTCGACGACACCATCATTGGTAACATTTTTATTTCTTTCCCATGTGTGATTTTTGTCATTGTAATTGGTGGGTGGGCGGTTTTTTTGTTGTTCAGGGTATGAAGTTGATCCTATGGGTTGTGTCATAACGGCTTGTTCGATGTTGAGAGCCTTGGAGATCAACTGGTCATATGTGGTGATCCCTTGTACCTTGAGATGGAATGCCAAGAGGTCATCAAGGTTGGATATGATGGTGCAAACTTGTTGTTCCTCAAGCATGGCCCATTTTCTTTGATTGGCCTTGGATCGCCATCATTGTAGGAATGAAGTGAATGATTCATTCTTACCTTGTTTCAAAGCTGAGAGTTCTTCTAGAGTGACATCCATTGTGATATTGCATGTGTAGTTTTTAATGAATGTGTCTATAATTTCTTGGATTTTTTTGATGCCTATAGGTAGGCGAGAGAACCATTCCATAGTGTGGCCAGCCAAACTCCTAGGAAATAGCTGCATTAGATAAGTATCATCGTATGCGACTTCCATGCAATGAACCTGGAATTCCCTGATGTGATCTTCAAGGTTTCCCGTCCCACGATATTTGTCAAACTTGGGGATTTCAAATCCCTTCAGGAATGGTTTCATCACAAGGATCATATCAAATGGATAGGGACACAAGTTGCTTGGTGTTTTTGTGGTTTTCCCTAATTGAAGATCAAGCACTTGTTGCAAGAGCAACCTGATTTGTGTCGTTACATCATTTTGCGGATCAGGGGGTGGGATGAAGGTGTTCTAGGGTGTTTCAATTATGGGTTGGATGGGTGGGTTGTTTGGTGTGTTGTTTGATGGTATTTGCACATTTTGTCGAGCTAGGTATGCTTGCACTTGCTGCTGTATAAACAACGCTTGTTGTTGATCTTGTTGTTGTTGTGCTAGGATTTCATGTTGTTGAGCTTTTTGTTGTGCTTGTTGTTGTTGTGCTAGGATTGCCTATTGTTGAGATTGTTGTTGTGCTTGTTGTTGTTCCAACAATGCTTTTTGTTGGGATGCTAATAGGGCCGCTTCTTGCTGCTCTTGATATTGTTTTATTGCTCATTGATATACTTGTAGTTGTGTTGCTTGTTTTTGTGCAAGAAACTGTGCTTTTGCTTGTGCTTGTTGTGCTTGATATTGGGCATGCACTTGAGCTTGAGCTTGGTCTTGTGTTGCTTGTTGTTGCAATAGAATTTGGGCTTGGGCATCCTTTTGTGCTTGTAATGTGGCTTGGGCTACTTGAGAAGCTTGTGCAGCTTGAGTGGCTTGTTGTTGTTGTTGTTGCAATAAAGCTTGGGCTTGTGTGGCCTGTTGCGCTTGTTGTGCAATTTGGGTGGCTTGAGTATTTTGCGCTACTTGTGCAGCTTGTTGGGCAGATATTTGTGCAGATTTTTGCTTTTGCACTTGTAGGAATTCCTTTTGATAAGCAGCTTGCAATGCCATGTTGTATTGGCTTGATAAATTAGAGTTTGGTGGTGGTGGGGGTGGTGGTGGATTCAGAATGGTGCTTGTGGTGGTGGTGAGCGGTGATGTCGTGTTGGTGGTTTGAGTGGTGGATGGTGCTATTGATGTGGTCAGCCCTTGAGAGCCTATGCTTTGAGATGTTAGGGGGGTGATCAATGATGTCACGATTTCTTGTGTAGTTTTCATCTGTTGTTGCGATATCAATGACAAGTTTTGAGAGTTTGGCGTGATGCTTTGATTGGTTTTTGGAATTTTGGTTTGATTTTGATTGATATTTGGTAAAGGTGGGAGTCCCAAGCCAGGTAGAGGTGTGGAGAATGGTGGTAATGGTGGAAGAGGTGAAAATGTAAGGGGTGTGAGTTATTGAGAAAATGATGTGGTGTCGAAAATGCCCCCAGGTCCGAACATGTCACCCTCTTCTTGCGAATTTGTGAGGAGAGAGGTTTGAGGTGTTGTACAGAAGGATGATGACGATGGCTCATTAGGATTATGGAAAGTGAGAGGGACATGCTTATGTAATGGATTTTGGGGTATGTTTTGTTCCAAAATGGTATTTGCATCCAAATCTTGATTGTTGACAAGGGGGTGTGTTTGAATAGCATTAAGAAATGCATTTCCCTTATTTACATTGGGTTGGGTTGGAGCAAAAGATGTGATTTGCAGAATGTTTTGAGTGATGCTTTGGGATGGAGGTGTAGATGAGATAGGGAGTGTGGATGAAATTAGAGGCATGATCTCCAAATATGGTTCCACTATAGAGCTTACATCGAAATCAAGAGGTAATTTGGCCCCTTGTTTTGCTAGTTCGAGCATCTATAGTGAAGGGTTAAGCCTCATCATGAAGTTGATGATCTTATGGTTCTCTATATTTTGGAGCATTTCAGTCATTTCTTCATGCGACATCCCAAAGGTAAGATCTTCTTCTTAAATTTCCTCTTGTGGATTTTGTGATGATGAGATAGTCAAAGGATTGCTTGATTCAATAGGATTCATTTCGGCGTTTGTTTGGCTTAGGTCACTTGAAGTGGGTGTTTCTTTGTCAGCTTCCACGTTCTTCTTGTATTGAGATCTAGTTTGAACCATAAAACAAGGATCAATTTTCAAGAATATGGGAGATGAATCTCTAGTTCTTTGGATTGATCTTATTTTAAGCACAAAAGAGAAAATTTTTGGATATCTTGAGGAACAAAAGGTGATATGATGATGATGCAAGAGATGGATGAGGTAGATGTTTGATCTTTTGAAAAATCTTGAGGGGAATGCTAGACTTTTAGGACTTTTGGATATTTTTTGGATTTTGATTTTGGTTTTTTGGATTACCCTTGATTTGATTGATTTTTTAGTTTGCTTTGATTGAAAAAATAGACCCTAAGATGTTGGATGATTATCTAAGGGGTAGATTTTCTCAAAGGATGATGATTTTAATATGTATAGGGAGAAGGATGCATCTACCCACACCTATTCAAACAAGATGATAATTTAACCAAGCATATGAAGAAGGATGCATCTACATATACCTAGCTAAATAAGATGGTTTGATAACTTTGACTAAGAATATGAAAAAGGATGCATCTACACATACCTAGCCAAAGATTATTTGATAAAGATTTCAAGGATTTTGTCTCAAGGATTTAATGATTTTGTTTTTTACCAAAAAGCCTACCATGAAGGATAGTTTCAAGATTTCTCAAAAGATGATGGCGAGTTGATTTTTGGTTTGATCTTTGAAGGGTGGATGAAAAAAGATTTTGATTTCTTTTCATCCTAGGATGTACCTAAAAAAGACACTTTTTTTACCTAAACCTTGGTATTGAAGAACATGTAATGCTTCTATAGACCTTTATAACTAAGAAATGGTTCAATTTGAGCATACATTTCCGAATTTTGAATCAAGGACTTTCATTTTGGGATTTGAATTTCTTGGAAATTGTGAGGTTTCAACACATGAGAGAGTTCATTTTGTTATCTTTGCTTAGTGACTTTATTTTACCATAAACACTTCTTTAATTAGGTTTCCAAACTAGATGTCCAATGTCTTAATTTCTTCAAATCCCACAAAGTATGTTATGTGGAAATTTGATGAATTCAAGGCAAGGGTTACCTATTGTTTAACTTTAGTTAGAAAAATTGAGATGTAATCCAAGTGTTTAGAAACCTCTAAGGATAAAATCCCAAGGGAAAGCAATAACACATGAATTGAGTCAATTGTATTTGTCTCCTAAAGGGTTTGAAATTTTGATGATGATGTTTAAGTGTTTGTTTTCAAGATGTTTTCGAACAAGAAAAAAAATTTGTAACCAAGAATAAGTACAACCCTATGGATATCAAAGACTATATTTGTTGAGTCCCCACTTGGACAAGTCTAGCTACGCTTATCTTTAGCGAATGGTTAGATGCTTGACTCCACTGGCTCCCCTCCATGAAACTCACTTATATGGGGCAGCCAAGCATCGACACCCATGAAACTCCCATGGCATCCTTTCCATTTATACTTAAAGACTGTAAAAGTGTGGGGCGGCTTCAAAACGACCGTTCTTGCACCAACAAATAGATCAAGGATTTTGGCAATTCTAAAACATGGGTTTTAATTAGGACTTTCCGTTCATGGAGATTGACCCATACGGCGAGAGTCCCTTTTTAGATCCATCTCGTCGGAGCCAATCACGTGATATTGGCATTTATTCCAATACCCACATTTATATCCCAGTTGGAAATACTCTTGGCTTTACAGTGTTACCGGTTGAGTCGTTCCCTTAGGTGAGTACTTTTTCCCCAAGGCAGGCCCTCTAAGATAAACAAAAGTGAATAAACGTATTCATAGTTCGATTGACCCTTGTTTAGAAACAAAGGGAGAACGTATGCAATAAGTTTATTCACACTCGCAAAGTGTTTTGTTCAATTTTAAACACAAAATGAAGTGTGGAGGTGATTACTTTATCTCAACCTAAGATCATAAAAAAGGCCTTTTGATTCTCAAGATTGCTATAAAGCACGAGAGAAGGGAATACATCATTTTCGATGATGTTAGTTTAAGTAAGCAATCACAAAAAAAAAGTTGCACATGTTCATTTTAACCTTTCAAAGCAATTGTGAGTCTGTTTTAAAAACACCAAAGTAAGTGTGACAAATTTCCTTGTTCAATTTTTAATCCCAAAATGAACTTTAGTAGATTTGAGTCCTAATATTCATTTTAAGCCTTTTGTAGCAAAAATTAAAAAGTTATTTTTAAAGCCCAAACAAAATTAGTGAATCCTAAGCATAAAAAGATGACAAATTTTCCTTAAGAGGGATAATGAATCCTCAAATAGTGTTAAACAAACACTAAAGTGTTTAAAAACAATTGTCTTTGTGAAATGACATCATTATGATTCTCTTCATTTTCGTCTTTGATCGATTCAACCTACAAGAAAAAATAATTATATCTTGCAAAACAGAGGTCAAAAAGATAGAAAATAGATAGAAGAAGTAGAATTTGAAAAAAAGTACATGCTAAAAATTAAATTTTACTCCATACTCCCCTCCAATGGTGCAATCCGTGAAGGCATCACAGTTTGATTTCTCCAGCTGTGTTGTATAGCGTCACTTTCCAGTGAGCGTCACTCTGCGGTCAGGCCAGTGAGCGTGAATTCGTCGCCCTTTTGACCAACGATGTAGTTTGATTTTTTGAAAAAAACCCCCAGGTCTGATTAGTCAAGCAGCGCAATTTAGAATTTAAATTTTTGGGCGAGAAACTAGAGTGTCGTAGTTTGAATTTCCAGTGGTCCTATATAGCAACGCTGGAGAACCAACGGTACTGAACAATGATGTTGAACCTATAAAAAAAGGAAAATGCATAATTTTGATAAAAAAACGTGATTGAAAGGTGAGATTGCCCTCCTAGCACCAAATGTGTGAACCCCAATCCTAATACCTGCAAAACAACATGAAAAAACACATTAAAAGATGAAATGCAAGCAAGAACAAGGATTCACCATGAAATCCATTAGCATAGTTTAAAATAGGAAAGAAGAATGAAGAACATAAATAAAATAGATTAAAATCATATCAAAACAAGCAAACTCTTGATCCCATGGGGGAATTGGTGCCAATTTGATGTGAAAATTGACCCTTTCCCAACTCCTATGATGCAAGCCTGGTGTGTGATGAAGAGTGATCCACTTTGTTGATGCTTGATGAGTGCTCCAATAGAAAAATCTGCATAACCTAGCTAAGATTCAATGATAATGGATGGAATTTGCTAATGATTTGAGCATAGTAAGTTTACTCAAATTGTGGATGATGAAATGAGGAGATTAGCCTCTTATTTATAGATGAGATTAATGGATGAATGTCCAAAATAGAGCAATGTGGGACTAAGAATTAGCCAATGGAAAAGTGCCACTTGTCCATTTATGAATGGATGGAGGATGTGCAATTATTGAGGATTGTGCCAATAAATGCATATAATTGAATTTTGAATTTGTTGAAATGACATGCAAGAGGGAAGGAAGAATGCATTGAATGCCACTTGGCTCAAGGAAAAGGACATGTAAGAGATTAAATTCCTTGTTGGATGTACATGTCAACTTGGATTTTGAATTCAAACTTGAAGAATATTCCTTAAAAGATGCCTTGTTGAGGAAAATAGAGATTTAATAAATCAATTAAATCTATTTTCAAGTGCAAGTGGTAAAAGCTAGAGGATGGGACATGAGAGGAGATTAAATTAATCAAAGTTAATTAATTTAATGAAGGGTTTAAATGATGTGACCTATTTGACTTAAATTTGTGGATTTACTTAAATCAAAGATGAGAAGAATGTGATAAGGGATTAATTAAATAAAGATTTGGATTTATTTAATTAAAAGAGATGATGTTAGATTAAACTAAATAAGGTTTTAATTTATTTAATTTAATAGATATACTTTAGAGATTTAATCAAATAAAATTAATTATTGAATTAAATAAGATAATTGGATCAAAATGGTTAATTTAATTATCGAGAAAAGGTGACTTAATTATATAACTGATTTATTTAATTAAGAGAGGAATATTGATGAATTTAATCAGATAAAGGTATTTGATTAAATGGTTAGATCAAAGGATGATTCAGGATCAAATGATGTTAGTGGTGAGGATCAAATGCACAATGTCAATTAGTACATTTTACGTGTCTACAAGGCTGTTATCCCCCTGCCCATGGCTTCCGCCATGATAATGAAGAGATAAGGGGAGAGGGGATCCCCTTCTCTAATACCTCTTGAGGAAGCAAAAAAAACTTAAGTTGTCCCATTTATTAGTACCGAGAACTTTGCAGTTGATATGCAGCTTTTAACCCAATTTATCCATTCCTCCCAAAATCCAAATTTCCTGAGCACCTCCAATAGAAATTCTTTGTCTACTAGATCATATGCTTTGAGTATGTCTAGCTTGAGGACCATGCATGGTTCTCTTCTCTTTCTAGCCGAATGAAGGGTTTCATGTGTTGTGATGATGCCTTTTACAATTGACCTGCCCAGGACAAACCCACTCTATTCTTCCAAAATTATATGGCTTAGCACCCCCTTCAGTCTGTTTGATATTATTTTTGTGATTACTTTGTACACTATTTTGTACAATGCTATTGGTAAAAAACCCCCCATTATCTTTGGGTTTTTCTTCTTGGGGATTAGTGCCAGGAAGGTGTGATTTGTTGCTCCCATCATGGTCATCTTCTTCCTTGACTCTTCTACTACCAAATACAGGTCCTCCCTCATTGTTTCCCAAAAATTATGGAAGAAGCTGGCTAGAAACCCATCCAGTCCTGGGGACTTTTCAAGGTTCAATTGGAATGTAGCCTTTTTTACTTCCTCTTTGCTTATTTTTTCATATAGAATTTTGTTTTGTTCTTCTCCTATGATCTTCGGGATTGTTGCTAGCAATTTATTTTTGACTGCTTCATTATTCCCAGTTGGTCTATTTAGGATTTCTTGGAAGAAGTTCATTGCCTCCTAATTGACTTCATCCAATGATTGTGTTGTTGTACCATCCTCCTTTCTTATGGATGTTATTCTATTTCTGCTTCTCTTGGTTACCACCATTCTGTGGAAGAACTTTGTGTTTCTATCCCCCTCCTTGAGCCAAGTCTCCCTCGATTTTTTCTTCCAAAAGCATTCCTCCCTTTTCAAAATCTCTGCTAGCTCTTCTTTCAAGCCTTTTTCCACTTCAAAGTCACCCACATCCATTCCATTTTCTATGATGTGCTCATTGAGTGAGTTCAATTCCTTTTCCACCCATTTTTTTTCTTGAAATATATTTTTAAAATTCTCTCTATTCCACTCTTTGAGCTTGTTTTTCACATGATTTGGTTTCTTGTTTAGTTCATACATATGAGAATGGTTTCTTATTCGTAGCTCCTGCCACCATTCCTTAATCAAATTAGGTAATTTTTCATCCCTAATCCACATGTTCTCAAACTTGAAAGGGAAACCCTTGGGTGTTGATTCTAGTTGAATTTGTAGTTGCACTGGGAAATGATTTCATCCAACATAGGGTAGGATAGTGGCTTCATGTGTTTAGTTCATGCTTCTCTAGTCCCCAAAGATGATAAATCTGTCAAATATTTTAGATATGTTTGTGAAGCATTTCCTCCTGTTTGTCCACGTAAAGGTGTCATTCCTTGTTATGTCCATCAGGTGATTGTTGTCCACAAATTGCTGGAAATCTTGTTGGAATCTCATGGTTTTCCCTAGCCCTCCTCTCTTTTCTTCATTGTTTAGGGTTGCATTATAGTCTCTTGCTATCATTTCTTTCTCTCCCCTGGAATTTGCAATGGCCAAGGTCAGTTGCTACCACACTCTTCTTTTGTCCTTTGTTTGAGTTGGTCCATATATGTTTGTTAGTGTGAATTGCTCATTCTTTTGTAGCATTTTTCATTTTATTTTTATCCAATTCTTATTTTCCTCCAACAACTTGCCTGCTACTGAGAGTGGATTCCATATGATGCTTAGACCTCCTGAGGCACCTTCTACCTCCACAAAGTTCCCTTCCCATTGCTTCCACCACTTCATTCTATTTTTTATTTCTTCTGCATCCCATTTTGTTTCTTGTAGTATGAAAATGTCTGCCTTTGATTGGTCAATTTGGTGCTTGACCAGGTACCACTTGTTAGGGGCATTTGAGCCCCTAAGATTCCAAGTTATTATCCTCATTGTTTCTGGGGAAGGAATACATCCTTCCCTATCCTTAGTTTTATTTTCCTTATTGCATTTGTTGTTATTTCTAGTTTGGCCTTATTGGTCTTAGGGCCTCTCTTCCCCTTTCCCTTTATGTTTGGTTTTTGCAGCTTGAATTGGGTTTGATCTAGGGATTTTTCCTCCCATAGATCCCCTTCTTCTAGCTCCTCTTGGTCTTCCTCATCTATTTCCCACTCTTTTTTAGTTTCATTGTTTGTCATATGTGTGCCATCTTCCCTTTCCTCCTCCTATTGGGGTTCTTAGGGTTCTTCTTCTTCTTTCTCACTCTCCTGATTTCCCCCCTCCATTGCTTCCCTAGGGCTTTAAGCATGTGCATCCTTGTCCTTCTGGATTGTAGTCTCAGGGTCTTTCCTCTTGTTTGTAACCTCCCCTATTTGTGAGGATATGACCTTTTCTAGGTCTTTGGTGTGCTTCAGTAATGTATTCAGATCCCTTTCCACCTGAAGGGTTACATCCTCATCATTTGATATTCTTTGGCTTGGAATTATATTTTCTATCTAGTCATTTGCTTCCAATTTCCTTTTCTTAGAGCTCATCTTCCATGTTTGTCCAGGGCCTTCATCTCCTAGGGCAACTGAGTTTTCCTTGTCCCCAACCTTCTCTACTGGATTATTTATTCCTTCCTACTTGTTACTTATGGAATCTTCATATTTCTTGGTGCCAGAGCCTCCCTCCCTTATGTCTTCCCTAAACAGGCATTTCCCAATTTTATTTCCTTCGCTTTTGACCACCTTTTGAATCCAGCTCCCAAATTCAGATAGGATTTCTAGGTTTTTATATATCCCTACCCCTTCCTCTATTTCCACTAGAATGTTTGCTTCAACATCCTTCTTCCCATTTATAAAGTCTTCATCTATTCCCAAGTAGACCCCCAGGGTGTCCCCAATTTTTTTCATGGCTTCCACACTCCAGTATTTTGTTGGGAGGTCAACTAGTTTTATCCATGTTGGGGTTTGTTTTATTTTGTAGTGCCATGGGTCAAAATTAGGTTCCCAATTTTTACAGTGGAAATTGTGGCCTTTGAAAAAATGGGGTTTGTCATACACTATTTGAAATTTTAATTCCATATCTATTCACTCTATCAGGTAAAAGGAATTTGGGAGAGGTTTTATGCTTACCCGATCCTTGAAGACTTGCTTCCACCATTCCATGATTTCATCCTTCAGATCCCTGGGCCGCACCATTTCATGAATAGGGCTCATTCTCACAACCTTTCCACTCTTCCTTTGATGGTTTCTAAGGGCATTGAGAAGAGCTTGCATCCCCATGGTCTCTTGTTTGCATTCACTTCTCTTTATTTCCCTCTCCTTCCCAGATTTTGCTTTCCTGATCTCCAATTGCGATGGTGGTTATATCGGTTGGGTCCTCTTGGTGGTCTTCTCATATTCTAGTGGGCTCCTAGTTGTGCAGTTTGATCCAATCACAAACTTTCTCCTCCTGGGAGGTTTCCTTCGTGGATGGGCCTATTGTTGTTGATTCCTTCCCTTTGCCAATATTCTCCTTGTCTGGGGCTATTGTTCCATCTTGTCCTTCTGTCCTCTTTCACTCCATTGTTTCGCTGCTCTGCCCTAGGGTTTTTATTTTTCCTAAACCGCCCACTCCTATAGTTGGCATTGTTTTCATTCTCAATCCAAATCCTCCCATTTTGGTTTTTCCTTCCCCACTTTCCATCTTGTTGTCCTCCTAGGTTCCCATCTTTCTCTGAACTAGTATGATGATTTTTCCCTTGCTTCGCTTCCCACCTTTGGTTCCTTGGATTGCACTTGTCGACCCATTTCCCATTTGAGTAAACCCACTATGGGATATGGCTCTTCCCATTCTCCTTTCCTTCCTTTGATTCCTCTCTTCCCTCGTGTGTCTCCTTTGGTTCGTCACCCCATTGCCTTTTCTCTTGGTCTCCTGTGTTGTTTTGCTCTCGTATTCCTCGTATAAAATTTCGCTCCAGGGCGCCATCTTGCACCATTTTTTTATTATAGGAAAGGTAAATTACCCTTAAGAGAATATCAAAATTAAATAAATTGGAAAAACATAAATAATGCAAACCAGAACTTTGAGAGATTATGCATTGTTAGGATGAAAAAATTGCATTAAGAGCTTCCAAGATATAAAATATAAGCTAAGTGGTGAGTTTATGGAGAACTAAGGAGAGGAAGGAGGCAGAAAAACAACCAATGAGAATTGACCACCAATAACCACCAACATTAAATAAAGTGATGAAAAATTAAATGCTCCACCCTTAAAGGGTGGAGACAACTCATCAGTATATCTCCTAGTTAATAAATGATAATCTCACTTTATTATCTTGAGAAAGCTTAACAAATGTGTAGAAAAAACCTATAACTACAAGAAAATAAATCATCCCACTAGGAAAATAAAAACCTACACTAACAATCTCAAACTCACCATTTTGCTCACACATGTGAGAATTCTTACCCTTACACCTCCCCAATCTCATTTCAATCTACAAATCTCAACCCTCCATCAAAATTTGGATCTTGGCCCTTGGTTTTTACAATGTTAAATTTATAAATAAATGTGTCTCTTCTTCATTTTTCATCACTTCATATCCATGCCAAAATTATGTTTCCATTTTATTATCCAATATTGAGCTACTATTATTTTTGGTGTGAATAAGGTTTCCTACCTAACCAATTCAACTAGTAGGTCCTATTCACATCTTAAGTTTACTTAGGTCCTACGAATATTTCTAGAAGTCTTAGGTGCCATGTGATCTTATTATGTCATTTAATATTTGTTTTCTAGGTCATTTAATATTTGATGAGTTAGTTGTCCCATGACATAGGATTAAGACACTTGTCATGATCTTGTCTAATCCTATGTCTCACATTGGCTATATAAGAAAGGGTCTCTCATATATCGTACATGAATTCTATTTTGTATTGTTGATAGGAATACAATTTGTTCTTGCCATATTGATCTTCTCCCTTTATGCTTTCCATTTGGCATCTAGATATTGGATGGCTATCTCCATAGCCAAATCTTACATGGTATCAGAGCAAGTTGGGTGCCTTTGGTTAGTCTTTTTGGAGAGAACTTGGTAGATCTTGAAAATTTGAGCATGCTCTTCTCTTGCATTGAATGATGATTTAGAGAATTACAAAAATTTGATAGAAATACTAGATTCTAGGGAGTTCCTCTTTGTGGCTTTGTATAACATGCAAATTTTGGGAGCATGTTGCATCAAATCTAAGCTTACCATTGTGTTTGGAGTTCTCGAGAAGTTAGATCTACCTTTTGTTTCATCCTAGTTGGACATTTAAGGGAAAATCTACAAGGGTTTGAAGATTGAAGGTGGTTGCCAAATTCGAGGGGCAACCATATTTTTGAATCATTTTGGGTCAACTATGACCTTTCCATCATGTTCATAAGGCCCAAAAATATATATCGACTGTCAAATCATCAATTTTGGAAAAAGTCACTTTTGAGGCAAAAAAAATTATCAAGTTGTATGGCCCAAACTGTGTAGGTGGTACTTTTTTTATAAAATTTAATATATATTTTTCTACAAATAAAAAAATAAAACCATAAAAACTACATTTCTTTTATTATTATTAAAAAAATAAAATTAAAAATAAAAAAAATTAAAACTTTAGAAAAGCTTTATTATCGAGTCCGCTAAATTTGGAAGAATATTTAGTGGAAAATTATAGTCAATTGGAGATTTCCAAATTTGCAGAGTTATCAACTCTAGCAAATTTTTAAACCAGTTGGCAAATTTCTATTTTTAGTGGGCAGTTAAATTTTGGTGGCAATTTTGCTAAATTTGGTAGAAAGTGTTTTTTGAAAGTTTGACCCCCTCTTCAATGGAGTTTTCATTTACAACTCAACAACAAATCAAGGACTCAATATGCTCAACCCCATATGTGTCTCACCTTTTAGGGCTTTCTCACCCTGCAGACAACCATAAGTTTTGTGGCCCCAGAGTGAGTATACTTTGGCCTTCTCACCCAACGGACAACCAAGAGTTTCGTCACCTCAGAGTGAGTATGCATTTTTGACAAACAAGTCTATATTTAATCCACAACGTGTTGGACAAACGGTCGAAGCTTGATCCACCTTTTTTATTCCCTTCTAGTTCTTGCCATTGTATGATCATGTATCTTATCTTGCTACAAATCATTCACCTTGTGCATGTCCTTTTGCACTTATGTTGGCTTGACTTAGGATCTTGGATCTTGGGGAATTGTGCAACCTCCTTTGATCTTTTTCATCCTTTTCCATTCACATTGGTACAATTGGACCCCTTTCGAATGTCTCCTTTAGTAGGAGTTTGAAGCAAGTTCATCCTCTCACTAAAGTGGGGGCTTAATGTGTCACCAAAAAGTGTATACTTTGCTTGATATGGGAATAATTAACAATAAATTGAGCATATTGAGGCCTTGATTTGGTGTTGTGGGGTGTTTTACGCATCCACACTAGGTCTTGGACCCTTGCAAACTGAATAAAATGCATTTAACAATGTCTTGTGAAGGTGTTGTAAAGTGTTGTAAAATATTTTCACGCCTCTCTAGACTTAATGGACCCATCTTCCCCTAATTCAATGTTGCAAAATATATTTAATTATATTATCACATTAATCTAGAAGGTTTGTAAACTAAATTTAACTTTAATCTAGTGTTGTAGTGTGTCTTACACATTCACATTGGATGTTGTGACTTTCTAGGCCATGTGGACCTCATTTTAATGGTGTAAAGTATATTTAATCACACTTTCACATTGAATTTTGTGTCCTGAGCCCTAATTGACCTTTGCATCATCATTAATAGGTCCCTATTGCCCCATATTGTGCATCTAAAGGCATAATTTGATCAAATACCTGATGAAATCAACATAAGAACTCAAATTCCTCATTCTCCAATATTCCAGTGGTCAAAAGGGCCCCTCTGGGACTAAGTCGCCCATCTAGGTGAATGTGTTCCTACTAGGTGGGACTAAGTCGCCTAGCATGGTGACTTAGTCCAATTTGGCCTATTTTCGAGGTTTGAGCGGGAAATTTTGGATTTTATTTTTATTTTGCTTTCATGTCGGCCTTAGGGATCCAATTAATGAGAAAATAAGGTGGATTTCCTATAAATACAAGCTTCTAAACCCTAGAAGAGCAAGAGCATATTGGAAACCCAAAATCAATGTCCACACTCCAAAAGCTTCCCTATATATTATTCAAAAATCACAAAGATTACAATATAATTGCAAAGCAAGCTTCTCATGGGAGTATCACCAACTAGAGATCTGGAGGAAACACAACAACTATCAAACTCTCAGAATACATCACAATACATAACTATAATATAATTCCCTCATAAAATAGGGTTTCCTTCTAGGGCAAGACAAGCCAAAAAAATATCTAGTGTCAGATATGAAACCTAATGATGAATGATCCAGAATTACAATAATAAAATATACATAAAATGTGGCTTTCAAGGGAACTTCCCCCAAACCCCTGTCGAGGCACATGACCTTCGAACCCTACAAGGGGGGTACCCCCTTTTCAATCCCTTGCACTCAATATATTAACCTCCTATAACTGCAAGGTTGAGACACCACTTTTCTTAAAAGATAGTTCATGGGATTGGTAGTGAATCAAAATATGACGAAGCTAAAATGAATAAGTAGTTGAATATTTATTAGGAATCCATTGGCTATTTTTTCTTGTATGTCTCTCCTAATTTTTTTCACATTGAGTACTTGGATGTACCCATGCCTATGGGGAGTACATTATCAAAATTATTTGGGAAAACAAATGAAATTCAAGGACATTTGTTGGAGAATGAATTAATGTCTCAATCCATGTAATTTTGAAAACATATAGGATTTCATCACCAAATTCAATTTACTAAGAACACAATTGAAGGATTATGAAATTGATAAATTAGATACATGATTGGTTTAAGTTCTCTTTCAAAGATAGGACCTAGATATTCAGTGTTTGTGTGTACTTTCTATGCTACAAAGAATGCCTTTGGGGGTGAGTTTAAGATTCTTTCCTTTGAGGATTTTTCTATGAAACTCATTAGGGAGAAAGATAACATTATTCAAATGGGTGCTTTGAAGTCTTCAAAATCCCACACTTTTATTGCAAAGGATGAGAATCCTTCAAATGGTAAAGAAAAGAAAAAAAACAAGCCTAAGAGAACGCACAATCCATATCTAATTCCACAAAAGAATATAAAAATTCCTCCAAGGGGGGAAAATATAAGGAGAATACTACTTGTGCATGTTGCAAGAAGGATGAACATGAAGAGCACTATTTTTATAAGAAGGATCTTGATGAATTGAACCATCTTCTTGTGAAGAAAAAAATTATTTTACCTTCTAGAATGTATAGTTCAACTTCTTCTTCCAAACACACAAAATTTGATAAGGAAAAAAGTCATACTATTGGGACAAGTAAGAACAAAGGAAAAGCTCTTTGTACTTTTGTAGGTCATGGATGATGGAGATGGCTTCCATATTCAAGAGCTTCTCGTCATATTTCATCTTCACAATCTATGTTCTCTTCATTCGAGCCTTGTGTCATGCCACCTATTTTGATGGGAATAATACTTATGTCAATGTAATTTGGAGGGGATCTATTGATATTGTGGATAACACCTTCAAGGATGTCTTGTGTGTACCTCATTTGACAAATAATATCCTTTATATCTATCAAATCACTCATGATGGAGTAGGGGGGATTGTGGAATTTGTTATGCCCTCAGCACACACGCCCTGTTCGAAACAGGGACCCTCCCTTTTCTTCACCTTGCTAGGTCATTTTGTCGCCGCCTCATTTTGTGTGCCCCCCGTTTTGGTGTCCTAACTGGTCAATGTGCTTCCAAAGTCTCATCTTGAGTTGACCATGTTTTATCCCCTCCAATTTTGCTAAGTTCTGGTCCTTTGCGAGGTTTACTTGGTAGTTTGCTCCTACCAGCGGTCTTGGGGCTTGGTAGGCCCGCCCTATCGGGTTTCCTTTGCCGGGTTTCCATCAGGTGCCTGCCATCCTAAATGATTGAAGGCTTTCACCTTCCCATCCCCTGGGACCTAGCTTCCTGATTTCCCTCCCTTTTTCTGTCGGTGTAAAATGACAAGCTTTGAAGTGGCTACCAAGTCTCGTCCTTTCGGCCTCTGAGCCCCAGAACTCCTGCCACCGTCCAAGAATTTAAACTTACCAACCCTCCTGTCATATGTACGAGCATTAATGGCATATTAAATGCTAATTAGGGGTATAAATATCTGGTTCTACCTATCATTTTCATATGTCAAGTTGGCCAAAGGAGTTCAAAGTAATTTTTGAGGAGACCAGTGCCTTCATTGCCTACCACCCTCGCATCCATTGCCCTCGTCTGCCAATCCTTTGCAGATTTGACCTCTTTCACCAAATTTTTGAGGTAGGTTCACTGTCCACCTTCCCATAATGTTTTTTTGTGATTTTACACTTAAATGATGAACAAACATGGGCTACAAATGCTTTAATTGGGTAAAACAAGATAACACCTAAAAACCCATGTGTTGAAATTCTAGAAAAACCTCCTAAACATCCTAAGAAAAATCTGGAACTCTCCATTGTCACCGTTGTTCTTCACATAGGGAATTCGTGCCCTCCAGACCTACTCCCTCTCATCACCGTCGAAAACATAGAAAACAATCATAGCATCCAAACAGTGGGATCCCCTCTTGTGCCCTTAACCTCGGACCTCCTTCGATGGAACGTTGTTGGACTTAAACTAAACTTGAAATTTTCCCTCCATCTCTATTTCCTGGGTGTGCTCCCATGGGATTCCATCCCTGGGATGTTGCGTTTCTTTCTCCTTTTGAAATGACGACTCTGCCCCATCCATCTGAGCCCCGAAGCCCGCCTCACCTTTTGCTGATCAAGGTTAAACCAACAAAATGAACTACTCCCTCATGTCCTCGGGCCTCGGTTCGCAAAGTTCTATCTATAGTTTCTGTGGCGACTTCACCATTTCAAACATTCATTTGGTAATGTCCTTTCGCCTCTCAGGTCTCGAGCATCCATTTTTCACAAAGACAATCAACAATGAACTTAGGAGTCCTTTCCCTCATCAGGCTCTATCCACCGGGATGTCGTCCCATCTCATCCGGCACGAAGAGGGAAAAGTAGGTCCGTCTTTTTGACCCCCGGGGTCCACCGTCCTGATCACCTATGACTTAGCAAGGAAAGTTGGAGGCCAATCTCGATGCTGGATATGGCCCACTAGGCTACCCCCACCATATTTTCATTCAATGACTGTTGTTTCAAATGGAAAAACACCAACAGCTTCCCGCCCCTTGAGACCCAAACACTTCGAAGTTAGGAGGCACGTTGACTGCCCTTCAGCCTCCCAAGTCTTGGACCCCAGAATTCTAACCCCAAAATTTCATTTCCTTTTGGGTGTTCCAAATGGCTAATCCCTAATAGCTTTCTGGCCTTATACCTTTGGATGCTCCCAAAGCGCCTAAATGACCTTCAATTCAAAAACTAATCTCAACCCATGTGCTTAAACTCAACCTTCTCCTACATTGGCCTTTTAAACGATCAAAATTTGAAGCCGAGGGAAACCACCTAAGTTAACCCACTCTATTCGCCCTTTGAATAGCATTCTTGCTAGGGAAGTCCAGCCCTTCGGGCCCAGGTTGTTCAAAATCCCTCCAGTAATTGCCAACGATGTCTTGAAGTAAAAGTATGATTTTATGAATGATATATCGTCTAATTGGACTTCGTTTATGGGATTATGACTAACATTTGTGTTTTTGTGATTGGTTATGCTCACTGTGCCTTATTTGCAAGATATATAGAATTGGGTGCAGGACCCTCGGGGGTAGCTACAGAGAAAGACAAAGGGAAGAAAGAAGGCAAGGTTCCTCATGGAAAAGAGGACAAAGACTAGATGAAGTTCCAATTCTAGGGGGAGCTGTCGCAGTTGAAAATCATCATGGACTGGAAGGAAATAACAGATACCAATATTGACCATGTCGATATTGACGAATTCAAGCGGAGGGTCAAGATCCATCCTAAGACTGATAATGCAAGATTAATTAGACAAAGTGGAATTGCTAAGGCTGTAGCTTTTCCTTCATCTCTTATAGCTCCTGAATTGGCCATAGCCTGTCAGCAGGCATATCAGCCAGAGACACGAACAATAGTTGACAAAGATGGAAATATCCTTGTTGATATGTCGGTTGAAGTGATAACGAATATTTTCCACATCCCTACCTTTGAAAAAATGGAAAAACCAACTATCGAAGAATGTAAGGCAGCATGGGACAAGGACCCCACTAGCTGTAAGAAGCTTATAAACCAATATTGGCATAAAGATAAAAGGGGCAGCGTTGCAAAGGTTCCTTAAGAGCTCTTCCATAGTGACTTCCACGAGGACTACCATGACTTGGTCACCCTATTGAGCAGGGTGATGGGCCTCCCCACTGCAACATATTTTCAGGAGTGGATGGCATATTTTGTAGAGCAGATCTTTTGTGGGGAGGAGGATGTTACCACAAAAGTCTTGTTCTACTGGGGAGGAATAATAAGTGATTGCTTCCACGAGCAATTCATGAATGTCAAGAAGACCTCCAAATTCCACATGACCTCGTATCTTGTTTACTCATTGACCGATTAGAGGCAGTACAGTGGATTGTTCATGGCACCTGATGAGGAACCGGGTCATGTGTTGAAGGTTTATGATAGATATCCCCAGCTACAGTTCAGGAACTTTAAGGAGTACTACAAAGTGAATGATGTCTTTGTGGGCCACATTATCAGGTTGCTTGGAGGGGATTTTGAAAGAAGGATCTCTCACAGTGCTCGGGCGTTCTTGAAACAATATGCTTTCCTATTCATCTAGTACCCCAAGTTTACCTACATTCGTTCCTAGGGTTACATAGAAAGCCCGAATAAGATACCTCGATACCCCAATGCTAGATCATACTATTAGAGCTTTCTCAGCAGCTAGAACATGTACATTCAGTCCTCAACGATAGACATTTGGCAAGGATCCCTTATCCCTTAGCTTTAGGCCAAGGTATGTACAAATTGCAAACCTCCTAGTGTGTTGGGAATTCTGAGAAGGAATTAGTGGAATATCATTTTTGCTTGCACACTGCTCACCCATGGATAGACCCGTATGGGAATGTAAGGAAAGCATTAGGACCAGGATATGCCCATTTACACCACATAGAAGACTTTTGGGAAAATTCCCAAGATGATAAGGAGGTACGGGCGAGGCATTACATGCAGATGACTACGTACCTTGTAAGAAGGGTGAATATCCTTCCTATACCTAACCAGGTTGAAGAGGATGAAAGCACCGTCATGGACCCCAGGTACAACACAGTCACTAACTTGCTACTACCAATAGTAGATAAGGATGAACAAGAGGTCAATGACCTCGATATTATAACCAAGCCCGTCGAGGCTTGCACTAAAGAATGAGTCGATGGACAGGTGGCCCGAATAAATCAGCAAGGGGTGATACTGACATATGAAGGGCTCAAGAGTGAGCCTAGTGCTACAGAGGATTCTGCTACTCCAACCTTCAATAGGAGAGACATCCAAATCTCCTCCGCTCATGAGATCTAAGAAGAGGAAAGAGGTTGAGGTAGAGCAGTAGCAAGACCCAAAGGTGTATTCAAGGAAAGATTCAAAGAGTTCACCCTCAAAGAAGCATAAAAGGATAGGAAGCATCGTAGGACTACCTGCAATTCAGGAGGATCCCCTTCGTAAAGGTGAGAAAGGGAAAACAGATCAGCCAAAATCTCCTCCAGCTGTCCCTATTGTTAGTGCCTATTTTGGTTATCTCTCATTTTCCAGTTGTTTGACGTTGATTTTCCTGACAAATCTTTAGCTTGGGAATTTTCTATCTTTTTGGCACGAGGGGTAAATGGGCTCCCACTAGGGTTGAGCTCAGCGTGCTAGGTGTTCACGTCTCAGATGGCCGGATCTTTCTTCTTCCTTGCCTTGTGTTTTTCTTTATCTGGCAGGGGTGGAACCGGAATGAAATCAGAATCTGGATTTTGGCCTTTGGTTTCTCTTTCGAGTTCCATTCTGGCCCCAGCTCTGCCTCTTCGCTTGTCTTTTGTTTTGTTTCCTTTAGCGGGCGCAGGATCGGAGTGGAAACCGATTTTGGAACCTATCTCATGCTTATGGTTTTAGGTTTTGCTCTGACCCCGACTCCACTCACTTTGTTTTCCTTTTTCTTTTGGCGAGGGCAGAACTGGAATGGGAATTTATTTTGGAACCTTTTTCAAGTTTCCTGTTTCGGGTTTTGTCCTGCTCCCGGCCCTGCAGCTTCTTTGTCTCATGTCGGTTCTGACTCCGCCTCCACGGTCTTTTGTGCAGGCGGGAGCGGGATGGTTTTTGGTCCTGATCTCTTTTGTTCCTTTTTGTCCCCTGCTCCGGCTCTGACTCTGCCATAGTCTGGTTCCCTTTTTGCCTGTCTTTTTGTTCTTTGACCTGCCTGGCTGGTGCACTTGCCACTTATGTCTTTTTGTGCCCTTTTTTTCGTTCGTCACGAGCCCCTGGTTACCGCTTTCACCAGTCCCGTTGTGCCTTTAGAGTGACCTTTGGCTCTCGAGGTGACATCTTCCCGACTTTGTGATGTCTCCCCAAGACCCCTTCCTATTGGCCTGTATTCTTTGTGTCAGGGAGATGTCTCCCCGACTCCTGCTTGTCTCATCGACTTTGGTGGCCCCTTTTGTGCTTGGTGTGACTTCCCTTCGGCTGCAGTGAATTTTTCATGATGTCTGGCCGAATCAGCCATCTCTCCCTGACTCTATGGTGTGCACGGTATCTTATGTGGACTTCACCAGGGTGTCTCGCCGACTTGTTGGCCTCTTGCCGACTATGATCAATGTTTGATATGGCATATTTTCTTCACCCTGAGGTCTTCCCGACACTACTTTCTCTTGCTGATGGTACTTCTTGTTGTGGTGTCGACATGATCTCCTGCTGATTGTGCCTTCTCTCGCCAATGTGGCATTGTTGTCACTATGATGTTTGGTCGAACGAGCCCGATCTTGCCGAATGGTATGTTTGCTCGATGAAACATTGTATTCTCAGTGTGTGTCTTCCCAACTCTGCGGTGTCATGGTGACTATTTCACTAGAAGCCATAGTGGACGTGGATCGAGCCAGTAACACATTCAATATGGTTGGTCACTTGGCCCGTGGCTCGAGAGTGATGACAATGAAGATTTTTGTAGATCGGCATGATGGCCTCGATTTGGTCCTGAGCCTCGATTGTTGGTGCTAGTTGGTGTGGTAGAGATGGAATTTATTATAGAACCAGGGTAACGGGTTCTTTGAGGTGGAGAGGTGGTTGATACGGATGGCTTCTGCATTTGTGGCCTTTGGATTTGTGATGATCGCACCCGCAGATTTCTTGGCATGGAATGGTCGGTGTACCTTCCTGGTTTGACTTCCATGGCCGCTCATCCCTATACCTGCTTCTTCTAACCTGATCGGATCTGCATCAAGATTTCCTTGGGATCACCTGGCACAAAGCATTTAATGATATCCGGTGGAGCTGGTGATGCTGGTGACATGGCCCACAAGCTGTGCTAAATGTTCATTTTGTCTGATGACATGTAATCTCATTTGGTCGGTTGCTTGTTGCTTCTCCTATTCTTATAGAGGAGAATTTCATGGCTAGATGTAGGGGTTCCAAACTTTTGTGTTCAGTTCCACTTTCTAAGTTCTGGGATTGGTCTGAGATAGGTTAGGGTTTAGTCTTGAGTCAATATTGAGTCTGTAAGCTGTAAAGTCTGAATTTCTCTATAAATGCAATTAGTTTGTACAAGGAACACATGAAGATGCTTGTCTCTCATGCATATGCCATCAGATTATCTCCATGCTTGTATGCTTTGATCATTTGACTGAATGCATCAGGTTCCTTTGTTCATCTTCTCATATTTCATGAGACTGTGTCATTTGTTGATAGGTCTGCTTCAAGGGAGCAGTTAAAAACCTTTGAGTAGGTGATAGTGATTGTTTGTATGCAAGCTAGATTTGGTATGAAGAGTCTGACTGGTAACAAGAGTTGGATTATCAGTGTAAGGCACTGATAGTTGATGCAAGGCATCAACAAAACAAGATCCACTAATTGAGCTCCATTTGCAGATGAATTCCATCTTTTGTGTGTGACTCCATGGCCCCGGATTAGGCACTAGTCTATCTTCCAACCCTGTCCCTCTCATAAAACAATTCATATAAATCATTGAATATCTTTTGATTGATGTCTTGTCCTACCTCCTTGTTGCTTCAAGGTTGAGCTACTAAGAATCTAGCCCCATTTGAGGTCCTCAACACTTGGCATCAGGAGTTATCTGCTATAAAAAGCAATGTCTGGTCTTCTTTAAGGTGTTGTGTGGGTATACCCGCCCTGGTTCTGCAAAGCCTAAAGTGCAGAAGGTCTCAATCTTTGACTGAATCTTGTCAATTGGTCTAGGTCCTCCGAGCTGCCCTTGACTGGAGTTGGCTACTCCATAGGTAGAATAGGAGACCAACCTGGTTTACAAGAAAAAGAACCAACAAGATGGCAACTCTGTTAGGGACTTACTCAGAAATCCGGTTATAAAGTGCCATATCAAAAGAGTCATATCATTTTCCATGTTGGTTTTGTTCAAAGCTTGAAGAATCTGTAGCCTGGAGAAAAGTTTTGTTGCAGTGAACCTGAAAGCTACAAGATCTATGGTGCTCTGTTGGATGGAACTCAGAGAAAGATTTACATGTAAGTGAGCTTCATACCATTTGAAGTTTTGTCCTCTGCAAAGAGGTGGTGACTCTGTCAAGGTAAACCCATTGAAGATTCAAACAATAGTTACATGGCTGCAATGTTTCCAGGTATTCTTCATGCTTTTGAACATTGAAAAAATTTTAGTTCCCTTATTTGGTGAGATCAAGCACTGTCATCAAGGGATATTTGAATATTGCAGCTGGATAGTGTAGAGGGATAGGTTTCATTTGCAAAATGTATTGCTATCCTGATGCTCCCTCTACAAGCTATGATACCATGCTTAAGGCACAGTCTTGTCTTCATAAAAGGGCGTATGATAATAAAAGATACAACCCTTTGGATTTTGATAAAATCTAGGGTTACCCACATTTTGTCCCTTGGGGAATTAATAAACATTTACTCAAGTTTAGAGGTGATATTGAAGATTCAGCATCAATACATATGCAATTTTTCATTGATTTCATGGAAGACAGTCAGATTGAAAAAGAGGATGTGGTCATGAAGTTTTTTGTAAGAACTTTAGAAGGTGTGGCCGATGATTGGTTTGCTTGCTTACCAATGCACTCCATTGGTTCATGGTATCAACTCAGGACTTTGTTCCTTGATACCTTTGATGATGCTTCATCACATGATGAAGAAGTTGTGTTTGAACAACTTGCAGAAGTGGTGCCCCAAGCTAGAGATCAGAGTTTGAGTCTCCCAAGCCAAGAACCCGAAGAGGAACATCAGTTGGACTGGCTCTTTGAAGAAGGGAGGTGTAATCAGCAATGTGATGAGACAGTTAAGCAGTTCAAGTGCACAAATGAGTGCAGTCTTGACACAAGTCTTCATGAGAAGACAAATGAAGTTACTAATGCAGGGAGTACCCTAGAGGATATCAGGTTTGACTATGAGGATGTGGAGGTCCACCCTCATGAAGGTAATATTTTTGTAGATACCTTGGGATATCCTGATTTGCTGCTTGGTATTGCATCCAATCCTGGTGGAGATCAAGAAGAAGAAGTGGTTGAGAGGGTAGGACAGAACATTGACCTACTAAGTTGTGAACAAATATCAGATTGGTTAGCCACCGAATATCAAAGGTATGCACACAACAACTTTATGTTGTTGTGGGCAACTCATATCGACCTCAACACTGATGAGAACCTCCTGGATGTAGGGTATGATGCAAGTGAGTTCGATGCCCCTTCTAATGGTGATCTTACAAATCATGATGACACTGATTTCAGTTAGAGATCAAATTGAACCTCTGGACCAGAGTTGCTCGATCATGAGAAATATTGGAATGATGCTGACAATTGGATGACCTATAAAGAGGAGTTAGAGTCCTTTGGTGACTCTCATTGCCAACATGATGAAGAATAAGTGCAAGAAAAAAGAGGAAGCAGGAGTAGAAGTCAAAGCCATCATAGCATTGATGATGTGCCTCCTCCTCCTGCTAAAAATGATGAAGAGCAGTTGCAGAGTGTGCTAATAGATGAGTGTATCCTTTTGTATACACTTTAGGGTAGTTTGCATAGTGAGCCAGAACTTCTGGTAAGTTCTTGTGATGATTTAAATTTTGATGGGAAAACTACTAATCAGAATGAGCATAATAGTTCCAGCCATGTAGCAAATTGTGAGTGCTATTTTTGTCAGCTGGATGGAGTTTTCAATGAATGTGACAGTATGCAGAATACTGAAGCTATTTGTTCTCAGCTTTAGAATGATGTAATTGATGTAAAGCATGGCTTGTTGTCACATAACAGTCAGTATTTGGAAAGTATGCCTGATTTCCAAATACATAGTGATTTTGAACATGTTTATAGTGTTGATTGTATTGACCTGTTGAGAGATACTAACATGTTTTATCAGGTAGCTATTTGTGATAAGACTATGTTTTCATATGGTCTTGATCAGTATTCATAGGTATTGCCAAATGACAAAAAATTAGACAATGAAGAGTGTGGCAATGATAAAGTTTATTGGATCTGGTTGCCAGTTGAAGATAAAACTAAACAGAGAGTAAGTTATCACTTGCACAAAGGCAATCAGGTACTTGTGTTTGTAGGGGTGTTGTCATTCATATTGTTGCAGTTTGGCAGAGGCAAGCATGAGTTAGGGAAGACCAGCTCATTCTACAGAATTGTATTTGATAGGGGTAAAAGCTAGCTCTCAGCTTTCATTTGGTGGCCTAATGTCATCAGATGGGACAAGGCGTGAATCAAGAGATTCTTCAACTAGCAGTTCATGGACAGTTCTTGAAGTTATACTTCTCCTGAAGTATCTTATCCATGAACATTAGCTTACAGTTTTTGCTTTCTGTTTTGTTTTCTTTTTGTGTCTGCTAGCCTTGTCCAGGCTAGTTCTTGGTTTATTTTGGTCCTTTCTTTTTTGGTCTGCTCACCCTGAGATCTGAATTCTTGCTATGCCCACCAGGGGCATACAACCCCAACTGGAGCCTACGTTAGTGCCTATTTTGGTTATCTCTAATTTTCCAATTGTTTTCCTTTGATTTTCCTGATAAATCTTTAGCTTGGTAATTTTCTATCATTTTGGCACGTGGGGTAAATGGGCTCCCACCAGGGTTGAGCTCAGCGTGCTAGGTGTTTACGTCTCGGATGGCTAGATCTTTCTTCTTTCTTGCCTTGTGTTTTTCTCTGTCTGGCGGGGGCAGAACCGGAATGAAATCAGAATCTGGATTTTGGCCTTTGGTTTCTCTTTCGGGTTTCATTCCGGCCCCGGCTCCGCCTCTTCACTTGTCTTTTGTTTTGTTTCCTTTAGCGGGCACGGGATCGGAGTGGAAATTGGTTTTGGAACCTATCTCATGCTTATGGTTTCGGGTTATGCTCCGACCCCGGCTCCGCTCGCTTTGTTTTCCTTTTGCTTTTGGCGGGGCAGAACCAGAATGGGAATTTATTTTGGAACCTTTTTCAAGTTTTCTATTTTGAGTTTTGTTCCGCTGAAGATTTTGAGATTTCTAGATTTTGATTGTGTTTGAGTTTTGTTCTGCTCCCGGCCCCACGACTTCTTTGTCTCGTGTCGGTTCTGGCTCTACCTCTGTGGTCTTTTGCGGAGGTGGGAGTGGGATGGTTTTTGGTCCCAGTCTCTTTTGTTCCTTTTTGTCCCCCACTCCGGCTCCTACTCCGCCTTAGTCTAGTTCCCTTTCTACCTATCTTTTTGTTCTTTCACCTGCCTAGCCGGTGTACTTGCCACTTATGTCTTTTTGTGCCCCATTTTTCGTTCGTCACCAGCCCCTAGTTACCACTTTCACCAGCCCCGCTATGCCTTCGGAGTGACCTTTGGCTCTCAGGGTGACATCTTCCTGACTTTGTGATGTCTCCCTGAGACCCCTTCCTATTGGCCTATATTCTTTGTGTCGGGGAGATGTCTCCCCGACTCCTGCTTGTCTTATCGACTTTGGTGGCCCCTTTTGTGCTTGATGTGACTTCCCTTCAGCCGCGGTGACTTCACCATGATGTCTGGCTGACTTGGCCATCTCTCCCTAACTCTATGGTGTGCATAGTATCCTATGTGGACTTCGCCAGGGTGTCTCGCCGACTTGTTGGCCTCTTGCCGACTGTGATCAATGTTCGATATGGCATATTTTCTTCACCCTGAGGTCTTCCCGACGCCGCTTTCTCTTGCTGATGGTGCTTCTTGTTGGGGTGTCGACATGATCTCTTACTAATTGTGCCTTCTCTCACTGATGTCGCATTGTTGTCACTGTAATGTTTGGCCAAATGCGCCCGGTCTTGCCAAATGGTATGTTTGCTCGATGAAACATTGGGTTCTCAGCGTGTGTCTTCTTGACTTTGCAGTGTCATAGCGACTGTTTCACTGGAAGCCATAGTGGACGTGGATCGAGCCAATAACGCATTCAATATGGTTAGTCACTTGGCCCATGGCTTGAGAGTGACAACGATGAAGATTTTTGTAGATCGACATGATGGCCTCGATTGTTGGTGCTGGTTGGTGCGGTAGAGATGGAATTTATTGCAGAGCTAGGGCAACGGGTTCTCTGAGGTGGAGAGGTGGTTGAGATAGATGGCTTCTGCATTTGTGGCCTCTGGATTTGTGATGATCGCACCCGCGGATTTCCTGGGATGGAATGGTCAGTCTACCTTCTTGGTTTGACTGCCATGGCCGGCCATCCCTGTACCTGCTTCTTCTGACCTGGTCAGATTTGTATCAAGATTTCACTGGGATCACCTAGCACAAAGCATTTAATGATATCCAGTGGAGTTGGTGATGCTGGTGACATGGCCCGCAAACTATGCTAACTGATCATTTTGTCTGATGACGTGTAATCTCATCTGGTTGGTTGCTTATTGCTTCTCCTATTCCTATAAAGGAGAATTTCATGGCCAGATGTAGGGGTTCCAAACTTTTGTGTTTAGTTCCACTTTCTGAGTTTTGGGATTGGTCTGAGATAGGCTACAGTTTAGTCTTGAGTCAATATTGAGTCTGTAAGTTGTAAAGTCTGAATTTCTCTGTAAATGCAATCAGTTTGTACAAGGAACACATGAAGATGCTTGTCTCTCATGAATATTCCATTAGATTGTCTCCATGCTTGTATGCTTTGATCATTTGAATGAATGCATAAGGTTCCTTTGTTCATCTTCTCATATCTCATGAGACCGTGTCGTTTGTTGATAGGTCTGCTTCAAGGGAGTAGTTAAAACCCTTTGAGCAGGTGATAGTGATTGTTTGTATGCAAGCTGGATTTGGTAAGAAGAGTCTAACTAGTAACAAGAGTTGGATTATCAGTGTAAGGAACTGATAGTTGATGCAAGGCATCAACAAAACAAGATCCACTGATTGAGCTTCGTTTGCAGATGAATTCCATATTTTGTGTGTGACTCCATGACCCCGAATTAGGCACTAGTCTGTCTTCCAGCCCTATCCCTCTCAGAAAACAATTCATATAAATCATTAAATATCTTTTGCTTGATGTCTCATCCTACCTCCTTATTGCTTCAAGGTTGAGCTACTGAGAATCTAGCCCCATTTGAGGTCCTCAACGCTTGGCATCAGGAGTTATCTGCTATAAAAAGCAATGTCTTATCTTCTTTAAGGCGTTTTGTGGGTATACCCACCCTGGTTTTGCAGAGCCTAAAGTGCAGAAGGTCTCAGTCTTTGACTGAATCTTGTCAGTTGGTCTGGGTCCTCCAAGCTGCCCTTGATTAGAGTTGGCTACTCCATTGGTAGAATAGGAGACCAACCTAGTTTACAAGAAAAAGAACCAACACCTATTTTTTCCACTCTTCCATCCATTTCTCAAGCCATGATTGCCACATCCCCACCTACAGTGGACATCTCAATCCATCTTGCCTCCTCTCTACCAACTGGGCCCGTGATATTGGTGGACTCCTCCTCTGCCACAACTTCTCCACTTTCCTTTGCCTCCATGTCGCCCACTATATCGCTTCCACTGGCAACAATGACAATACCAATGCCCACACTCACATTGCCATAGGCTTTCTCATGGCACATGCAGAGTGCCCCCTCTAAGATTTCCCAAATATTTTTGGATCCCACCATCCAAGCTACCTTCACACAGGTCATTTCCAATGCTCCACCCTCAAAACCTCCAATGGGACCACCAACAATGGAAGCCATAATGCTAATCTATGAGGAATAGGAGAAGCGGGAGACAGAGACTGCAAAAGCATTGGAGGAGGAAGCAGATGAGTACCACGAACACCCAAAATATGAACACAAGAAAATTGATAGGGTGATTTATGAAGAGGAAGAAATAGGATCTTCCAAGAGCGGTGACGAAAGATATCTCGATACTAAAATCCTACAAACATTTGATGATGATTTCGAGGAGGAAATGGCCCAAAAATTGAAAGATGTCAAGGAAGAAGTAGAAAGGACTCCTCCCAGAGAAGGAGGGAAAGAAGGTGATAGGAAAACAAAAAATGTGGAACTTCCTACGAGGGAACAATAGGAGGATGTGTCGCCTCCTCACAAAGAAGAAGAGAATGCGGAGGAAGACAAACATGACGGTGATGGTCAGACTATCAAAAGCCTCGAAATTGAAAAGCCTCAGGAGCATGGACATGAGGATGAGCATAATGACAAAGGGAAAGAGGAGGCTGAAAGGGAAGACAGTCCCAAGGAGCACCTTCCCACCAAGTCCCCGATTAGGCACATAATATTCACCCAGGATTCCGATGAGGATGAAGAAGATACAAAGGTAGAAGAAGAGGATCCTAAGGAGAAGGATATTGAAATTAGAAAGGGAAAAGAAGAAGGTGATTTTGAACCACCTAGAGAAAAGGCTCAGATGCCCGAATGGCTGGAAAAACAAATTGAAAAGAGGGCTCCCGCCCCGAGCAATTCAAGAACGAGACTAAAGGCCATCCTATCCAGGGCACAAATCACTACCAGAAGGGAGAAAATCCCAAGGTCAGATCCAAAGTAACAATGGATGTTTCTGGATCTAGGACCGTCCAAGTGGCTACTCCCATAGTAGGAGAAGAGGGGGTAAGTTATAATATTTCTACTGTTGACCTGGGAACAACTACAAGGGAATTGAAAGTGGAACACCTCCAAGAGTTTTTCACTACCATGGTGCATCATATACAGCAAGACAAAGTTTCAAAGGAAGAGCTTAAAGCACAGGTAGCTGATCTAATAGTGTACATCCAGCAATGGTCTTTGGCGAAAGAACCACATCCATGGCTCCACCGTAACTACTTTCTAAGGAACAGGTTGATAAGCTAGAAAGGAGGAGGAATTTAGACAGGACTACAGAAAGTTGGTTCTGGCAAGTTCTATACATCGAAAACATGGGCATCAGTCAGGCTGTTCGGACAGCCAATAAATTCCTGAACTTACAACAATCTCTTGAGTGCACAAGGAAGCTTTGCTCTGACTTCCCAATGAGGTATGAGTCTACCTATCCAAAGATTGAGGCTATTCTCAAGCTGCCAAGCACGATATGGGAAAAGGAGCTCGCATTCAAGAGGGATGATCATTGGCTCATGGATGTGTGGAAGCGGGACTTTGAGTATCAAAAAGAAATATTGGAACCGGTGATCAATAAAGTGGATCTAGATATTGAATGGGTCAAAGAGATTAGGGAAGATTGCACCTGATACTTGAAGCTAATGACAGGCTATGAGATGTTTGTCATACAAATGGACCCAGATAAGATAAGGCCAACTTCCAAAAGAGGATGGAGGATGAGATGTCGGAGGAAATAACCACAGATTTCATGAGTTTTTCCGCTCGGGCCTTCCTCCAATTAGAGTTGTTTTGGGACCACACTGTTAAATATGAAGAGGACTGGGAAAATCTCACTGAGCAATCCAAAGAATGGAGTTATAAAGTGCTATGATCTAAAATCATAGATGTTGATAAACTCCAGCCATTTATTTTGAAGTTCATGGAGTATACAGCCTTGAAGAAACAAGCAGGCAACCCACCTTGAAGAAGCAAGAAGGATACCCTATTATTAATGAAGAATTCCTGATAGAGTAGCTACAAAAAAAGACAAACTGCTAGAGTGTTTTCACTAGAGGAAAAAATAGGGATAAGGACAAGGTTGTATTTTAAATTATAATATATTGGAGGGTAGGTAGAAGCCTAAGTTGTAGTGAATCTTGGTCACACAATGAGATTAAATCCTAGCCATTTGTTCTACTTTTTGGACACTATAAATAGGGGGTCTCCCCTCATTTTCAAGGGAGAGTTGAGTTTTTGTAATGACATGCTACAGAAATTTCTAATGAAAATACATTGACTTGGTACATTTTCTAAGTTTCTCTACATGTTTCATGATTCAATCTACCATTATTGGATGTTTTAGTTAAATTTCATTATTGCTTTAGTTAGCTTTAAATTGCTTAAATAGATTTTGGTAATGTTGTTCTATGATTGTAGAAATTTTTGTTGTGTTGATGCCTTCCAGTCCATACTTTTTTCCATTTGCTACTGGTAAATGGTATTGTAAAGTTAGTCTGGGCTAAAACTTTAAGCTGCTCTAAATCTTCATCTTTATTCATGCATATATGTGGTGGATGAATGGTGAAAAATCTACAGACCTTAGAAAATAGCACAAGTTTCATGAGACTGTGATTGTTTCTGGTTAAGTGAGATTTTGTTTGAAGGGAGTTGTCCACAGTAGAACCTCCATGATCACTGTTCATAGTTAGTTGCAGATCCAGGAACCTTCCCTCTTCCATGTTCTTTTTCCTTCCTTTTTTAGAAACAACCTGTGCTAAGGTTCATTGCACATTGTAAAGCCAAAAATTAAGAAAATACTAAAGTTTTAGATTTTTGTTCGAACCTACAACAAAGTGCACCTTAACTCCCATCTCAGAAACTTCAAATTTTAATATCCACTTTGCATCCAGCTACGTAAGTCTACCCTGTGATTACTAGAAAAATCACATCAAACATCAACTGAGGAATTCCATGCAAGTCATGCCCTGACACCCGAGATACCTTGGGGTGATTTTTTAGAAACTTGCTATTGGAAGTCTCCTTTCAAGAGAGGTAGTGCATCTACGCACTGCCTATGTTGAGAAGTGCATAAAACACCCATCAATAGAATTCAATCCTAATTTAGTTATCATTCAAGAATTGGAGAGCAGAGAGGTCATTTTTATTGGGATAGTTGAGCATTCATCTCACCTTTACACTTTTTCAAACTTTCTTCCTAATAATGGCATTGATCCTTTGGATGATGATCACACTTCTAGTGTGGACTATGATTTTGAGGAGAATTTTGGTTACTTAAACTTGGGTGTTCTCATAGGTGATCTAGTTAATGAGCCATGCATTCCATCTCCTCCATCTACTTTTTTGGTTGATGATTCTTGTGTTGCCACAGTTTTGGCTACTTGTGATTCGATGCAGTACGATATGTATTATCTTTTATATATGGCTACTTGGTGATGAGACTATAATCTATTTTCTCATAGATGTCATGGAATTTAATTCTTAAGTGTTGGTATTGGCATAATGTTTCCCTCAAACCATTGACATTTGATATTATCCTATCTTTGCAAGCTTTAATGATATTTGTCATAATATGTGGGTCATCTATATTGATTTTTCATGTGATTAATAAATGCTTCTTAGAGTGGTGATAGATGTGGAGTTATTATGTGTACTGACCTTGACATGCATATTTAATAGGCCAAGTTGAGGAAGACACTGCCAGTTGGGCATGCACCATAACGTCCAGCTGAGAAATCACACCAAGTCAAAGGCAGCCGACAACAAAGATTCTTCATGCAACTGAACATAACCACCTTGCAGTGGACCTTAATGATCAATCATGCATGGGTGTTACTATTGTGTTGGATCTGCGCTTAACTTGCATGTCTGACAAGATTCTATGCATGTGTAACCGCCATTGCTCCACTTTCCCCTATTTTCCCTTAATGGCGTCCTCCCAGTTGTGGAGTTGATTTCCTTGTTTATTTTTAGTATAAATAATGATTTGATGCTCCTTCTTCAGAAGGTTGCATGATTTGACATTGTACTCTCATTCTCCAATTTCAGTAATACAAATACATTACTCTTTGTATGCATGATTTATAGTGAATAAAATAAAGTTTTGAGTTCGAGCATCTAATTTCTTGTTATTTTAGAGGATACTTATCTAAGGGGGCCCACTTGGTGAGTAATTTGTCTTTTTAGTTTAGCATTAGTTTAGTATTACTTGTTGTTTAGTACTTAGTTAGAAATATGGCATCGTCTGTTCCTGTAGCCACTAGAATTCCATTTTGTGACTATTCCTACAGCCAAAGAAAATAGAGTAGTCTCCTATTTGTCACTCAGATTTTCATTCTTGCCCTACATTTCAGCTTAGCATAGTTGGTGGTTGATATTCAACATTTTCTTTATTTCCTTTTAAGCAATTTACTTTCAGTATTGTGTTTCTTAGCTATAGAGTACAATGACTACTTGAGCCCCTAGTGCACATACTGTGCTAACCCATTTCAAGTTCACGTCCTTGGGTTGACAAGTTAAATGCACCTTCATGATGATTGAATAGTTATTCAAGTTAGATGTCCAGTCTCTGAATCATGGTTGTAAAGGCTTAGTTATTGAATCGTTGTAGGAGGCCAACACTTGGGATGACTTTTTGATAGGTATTCTAGACTTTTTTATGGAGTCTCATATTACATATTTGGGAGACACCATTGATTGCATGTAATCTTCTCTTTGATGGAGATGATCCTTCTTTAGTTGTTGTGAGGGAACACTTTGACCCTATTTTTCATTCTCTACATGATCATTCTTCATATTTTGATGTAAGTGTGGATACTTTTGGACAAATTTGGGAGGGTTATTTTTCTTTAGAGGAGATATCTTTGGATTGTGTTTTGTAGTCATCTCTACTAGATTCTAGATTGTCATCTTGAATAATGTGGCCTAGAACACTTGTTTGGAGTGTGTCAGATTTCGGCATCAACATGGATACACTTGAGAATTCTTCAAAGACATCATACATCATTCTTATTCCCTCATCTTCCTTTTAGGAATGGGAAGAAATCTTGCATACATTCTTGGTTTTATTTCTTCCTAAGGGGAGGAATGTTGTTCGACGATCATGGATCATCTTTAACATTCATTTTTGAGCATCTACCATCATTGTAAATGACACTATATTGAGGGGGGCTACATTGTATCTCTCCTTCTTCTCTCTTATGGGTTTTTTCCTTATCATTCTTTAGTGAGAGCATGTTGCTTTCATCTATCTTTTGGGGAGGATTTTTGTCCCACTAGGTTTTCTCCTTTTCTCTATTTGTGAGAGATTGTATTTTATGGGTACCTAACATGGCCTAGTATTTTGGACCCATCTTTGCATCATTTGCATTAGTTTCCTCTTCCCTAAGTTGAACTTAATGGGGGTGTTGGTGTGAATGGGGGTGTTGGTGTGAATAAGGTTTCCTGCCTAACTAGTTCACCTAGTAGGTCTTATTCACATGTTAAGTTTACTTAGGTCCTAGGAATCTTTCTAGAAGTCTTAGGTGTCATGTGATATTATCATGTCATTTAATATTTGATGAGTTAGTTGTCTCATGACGTAGGATTAATACACTTGTCATGATCTTGTATAATCCTTTCTCACCTTGGCTATATAAACAAGGGTATCTCATACATTGTATATGAATTCTATTTTGCATTGTTGATATGAATATATTTTATTATTTTTATATTGATCTTCTCTCTTTGTGGTTTCCATTTGGCTTCTAAATCTTGGCTGGCTACCTCCATAGCCAACTCTTATAGTTATGCTATTGTAATAAAAAGTAATCCACATTCATATGATTGCATTTATTACATGATTTGAGCACATCAACTAGAGTTTTTGGGTGCACTTCACTTTTAGCTCAATTGGAGGAGCAAGGTAAGCAAGGTAAGACAATTTCTTGTTTTTAAGTCTTTTATGCTTATTCATCTTGTTTGTTTTTCATTTTCTTCACTAATATCCTTATTTATTTTATCTCAGATGCAACATCTCACCACCTCTCTAACACTTCCTAAAAAGTGTCTTGGGAGATTTTCTCTTTGAAAAAACTATGATAATGGCTATAAAATGATATCCTCACCTCTTTTGGGTTAGTTATTTAAGAGTGAAATTATCCCTAATAATGGACACTTGAGATTTTATCCTTTCAATGTTTATATTAGAAATGTTGAAAGAAGAAATTTAATCTCTATTTTATAGATCCAATTCAATTGAGATATGATATGAGCTTCCTTTCCTTTATAATCTTCAAATTCATGTATCTCATTATTTTCCATCATCACACCTTATTGAAGGGATTGATTAGTTGGATTAGAAAGAAAATTAAATCTATATTTAATATTTTTTCCCCATATAGTTATTTTTCATTCTCTTAAATTTTGAAGCATCCCTTCTACCACATGCTTAGAGAAAAAAAGTACAAATTTTTATGATGATTCTTTTATACTATTCCAACCAACCATCAACACCATAGATTTTAGGATAATAAATCCAAATACTCACAAAGGGGTTGATTTACTCAAGGTTATGATGGTAAGAGGTATTAAGTAGGATTTTAATGTGGGTAGTCATCAACAAGAACGAGGTTAAGGTTAAGGATGGAGAGATCATTGGGGAATATGTCAATGTAGACATGATGCCAACCAATTTTATTTCTAAACCATTTGTATAATTGGATCATATCAATTAGTGATTATATGAGTAGTATTCATCCCATACACTAATTAAAAGAATCCCAAATAATTTTCACAATATATTCAAGCTTTGAGTTCTTCTTGTGATGAGTTATTCTATATTAGATTTGTATACTAGTAAATAATATTAAAATAACCTCCTATACTCCATTTAGTTGTGGGAAAATGGTCACTCATCCACTACTAGAGAAAAATCATTTATTTAGGTGCATAAAGGGTATACACTAAGAAAAAATTCAAAGTGCAGTTATGGATTGGCATCAAAACCCAAATGCATATATGAGAAGGGTCTTCTCAATTTTGTACCATGAATGTAGGAATTCATGGATCAAGATCATAAAATTCCATCATTTAATTTTTTATGGTCTAAAAAAGAGAAGCAACCTTCCTTCTAGATGCATGTAAGAGTAAATTCTAACCTTGCACCATTATATTAAAATTCTTGTAGAAAGAGATTATTAGGCTTCCATTTAATAACAACTTTCTTCACTTGAGTTGTGCAAGAAAGGGTTGGAATTTTCCTTACATTCTAAACTGGTATTTTTCTCTTCATTGCATAAGGGAAATGTTAAGGTTCTCATTAACATCTAAGGAAAAATTTAAGTTAGAGAAAGTGACTAACTAACTAAGCCCTAGATGATGGTTGAAATCTACCAATAATAGAATAGGATCTTGGATGAGATGTGTTTTCTAAATGATCATTATTGGATTCACTAATATACCCCTATTTATTAGATAATAGTTTGGTAGATCGCCCAAAGGAAGATGTGGCCACAAGTGATTTGTTGGAGTAAGATCTAAGCTCTTTCCTCTTTTTAATTATTATCCATTTTCTTAATAGGAAAAAGGCACGCCAACTAAGCAAGTATTTAACTCCCTCGAGAAGGTTGTTAAATCCTCCAAAGCTTGAAATACTTGTGTATAAGTAAATGAATTTTATCAAAGAGCCATAAACTAACACTTTCAAATTTGTTGGTTTTACTTTTCAAATTTACAAAATTATTACAACAATATTTAAAAGTTATTTCTATTTGACTAATTTGTAATACCATTCAAATTAAATGCATATTCCTTAATTTTATCTTATAGAAAATAAATCCCTATAAAATAAAAGAATGAATAAATTAAAAAAATTATCATGACTTGTAAATTGATTTATTCTTGCAAACAATGATCCAAAATTATTATTCAAAGCTTTTATCGTTTTCCTAATTTCAATGTAATATTTTCACTTAATTCAAACAATATTTTGTATCTAATCAAAATATATAACCAAGATATTTAAAATGAACTCCAAATGAATTAGATTCATATTTAATTTAAATAATAAAAAAAATTGTCTAATCATGCATCCCTAAAGCAATATAGAGATATAGATAACTATACATCACCCATATTTATATATGTTCCCAAAATTGCAATATGTAGATATAAAATAATTAAATATTTTGAATGAATACTAGCTCTCTAGAAATTTGTGAAAGAATATTTAAATAAAATTAAACCTAAAATAATTTAAATAATATTAAATTTAAATTAATTGATGTTATTTTTTTATGTAATAGTTAGGAGTTGCACTAGGAATACTTGTTGGTTATTAGGTTTCTTTATCATTGAGTTACTAGCATACTTGATGACCAACTTGGGTGTGACTTATCCCCCAACACCCCTCTTGAGTCGCACTATAGGTGCCCATAGCTCCTAGCCTAAATTCACTCTATTAACCTCACTCTAAATCTTTTTCATAGATCAACTAATATTTGAACCTAGGACCACCTATTCGTTGTTGGGGCGCTCTACTATTAAGCTATCATCCCATTTGATAAATAACCCACCTATAATTCAAGTGTAACTTATTCTCCATCAACCAATTTTAAAAAATCCAAAGAGAGTGAGTAGATAAATAATTAAAAGTGCAAAAAAAGATAAATTATACCTAATAGAAACAAGCACTTTGAGCTACCAGGGATCCAATGGTTCCACTAATAATTTTTGAATATTCCACAATCAGTTGCTAAGTAACCTATCTAAACAAAACTTTCAACAACAACTAATGCAATCTTCAAGGGGATCATGGCAAAAATATTTCCAATTCTCTGCTAGATTATGAGTGTGCATGAATATATAGTGGAATTTCATTCAAAACATAGAATTGGAAAATATATGCTTGATGATCTAAGGATTTCCAATAATTGAAGAAGCTCATGATAAGGATGAATACACATACAACAATTGATGACAAAATACATAAAAAAGGTTTTAAAAGAATATTTTTTATTTTTTACTCTCAAGTTCCTCTATTATAATTTTAGATCCCTTTTTATCTATGATTTACATGGGATTTATATAATATTTTATGTTAGAGAAACAACCATAATTTACATAGAAATTTGTTTAATACAAAAATTGAACCTTACTTTATCTAGAGTTATAGGTTGTAGATAAAAGAGTTTGAAGTAGCTAAATGTCTCTCACTTATCACTATTCATTATTCACAAACATATAATACATTTATAAAGATGCAAAAAATTCAACAATCTGAAAGGAAGTTGGGTGAGAAAAAACAACTTCCTACACTAATCTAAGAAGGGAAGAGTTACAAGAATTTTTTTTAACACCTTTAAATAGTTACAATAAGAGAAGCACATAGAGCATAAATGAATAGAACAAAAACAACAACACATATAGCAGTGACACCAAATATACGTGGGGAAAACCCTTTCAGGTAAGAAACCCTACCCTCCAAAAGCACAGTACTATTGTATTACTTCAAAAGGAATTACAATACAACCTCAAATACAAAGTTTCCTTCTACAGGTGCTTCAAAACAAACACCTGTTCTGGAGTGATATCGATAGCACTTCATTACTTGCAAACAAAATATACATTCTACAATGCAAGACATGCATTTTATAGAGAATACAAGCCAGGAGATGCTTCTAGAAGAGGATCAGTGTCCAAATACACATGGCACAATATCCCATGTCACAAACATGCATTTGGACACTTGTTCTGGATTCCCTTACACCTCTTACAATTGTCATAACATGCAATATTCTCTCTCCTATCTTGGGTGCCTAGAATATACTAAAAATAGCTTATGACAGATGCCTTACAACTATCATAGAATATGTCATAAATCTGCCATAAAATTTGTCATAGAATCCGTAAGAGAATCTATCATAACTGACTAAAAATAGTCGATTCTCTTACATCCTGTCATAACCCAAATTGGGCACCAACTTTCTCCATGAATGAAGATGCCTTATGATACATCATAGAATCTATCATAGGTCAAAGATTCTAAAGTGGGACAACTATGCTTACTTGGGATGATTATGTGTCATCCAATCACTTCCAATGGGGATGCCACCTAGCCGGTGGGTCCAAATTTGTGACATGACACCATAGGAAATTAAATAATACAAATTAATACATTAATTACATCAATTAAATAAATATTAGAACTATAAGGTTGTGACACCTTAATCCCAAAATTCTCCCACTTTTTGAAGACCTGTCGAGAGTCATACAGAATCATTTGCTTAGGCCCCCAAGGCCTATGGAATTAGAACACCATCTAAACTTCTTTGTGCTCACTAGTTTTGTCAGTGCCTCTACAACATTTGCCAAAGTTTCAACCTTCTCCAAGCTCACCTTTCCATCCTCTACCATATCACAAACAAAATGATACTATACATCGATGTGCTTTGTTCTGGCATGGAAGGTAGGATTCTTTGCTAAACAAATTGCACTTTGACTGTCACAACAAATAGTATTTTTTCTTACATCTAAACCAATATCAAAACACAATCTCTTAAGCCAAATGGATTCCTTATAGGCATGGGTGGCTTCCATATACTCTACCTCTGTCATGGATAATGCAACTACGACTTGTCACTTACTCATCCAACTGATAGTACCACCAAACATCATTAACACATAACCACTAGTGGATCTTCTATTTTCAATGTCACCTGCCTAATATGAATCCACATATCCATAAATACTCACAAAATTTTGAGGTCCAGTAGGATAACCATGAAAACACATGGCATACTTGGAAGTACCTTGTAAATATTTGAACATTCTCTTAACCACATCCCAATGCACCCATCTAGGATTAGCCATAAACCGGCTAAGGACTCTCACTACTTGGGCAATGTTTGGTCTCATACACACCATTGCATACATCAAACTTACCAAATACACTTGCATATGGTACTTTGGTCATGTCCTCCATCTTAGTAGGATATTGTGGACAATCATTCATAGAAAAATTCATCCCTTGCATCAGAGGAACAACTAATTGTCTACAATCTACCATGTTGAATCTCTCCAACGCTGAGGTCAAATAATTTCTCTAGCTTAACCAAAGCTTTATGTTAGCTTTGTCTCTCATGATTTTCATTCCTAGAATGCACCTAGTTACACCTAGGTCTTTCATCTCAAACTATGTTGACAACTTAAAGTAAAAATCTAAAATCATACTTTAACCATTCCCAATAAACAACATATCATCTACATATAGGACAATAATGAGAATGCAACCATTATCAATTTTAAACTATACACAATGGTCAAATTTAGATCTCTGAAATCCCAATGACAACATATAGATATCGAACTTCTGATACCACATTATAGGAGATGGTTTCAAACCATAAAGAGAATTCTTTAGTTTGCAAACCAAATTTTCTTTACCTTTTTCAATGAAATGCTTTAGCTATGAAATGTAAATCTCTTCCTCCAAATCACCATGAAGGAATGCTATCTTCACATCCATCTAGTCCACTTCTAATTAATATGTTGTTTTAAGTGACAACAGAAACTAGATAGATTTCAGCTTCACTACAAGAGAGAATATCTCCCCATAATCAATTCCCTCCACCTGAGAAAACCCCTCAGTGACCAACTGTGCCTTATACTTCTCAACACTTCCATCAATACCACACTTTTTTTTGAAAACCCATTTACAACCAATAGGTTTACATCCAACAGGAAAAGGTACCAGATCCCAAGTCTTGTTTTTCTTTAAAGAATTCATCTATTAATCCATGGCTTGCATCTAGGAATCTAAATCACTCATGCCTAATGCCTCTCTAACCATCCTAAGCTCATCAATGTTAGTAATCAAGGAAAAAATACAATTGGAATCCAATAATGAATAACCAAACCTTTCTAGGTGTCACCTAACTCATGCAGACCTCCTCTTGAAGGTTGAGGTTGAGGTTCTCCTTCTTCAAAACTTTCAGAGCTACTTAGGCTCTCCTCATCAGCAGGCCCAACAGGAGTACGTAGTTCTTTCTTTAGAGTAGATGAAATCTAAACTACCTACTTATTTTGTTTCTCCTCTTTTCCTCCTTGTAACTCAATAGTATCTCTCTGAAGATCACACTTCTACTTTAGAGAACCTTCTGAGCTTCTGGATCCCATAGCTTGTACCCTTTCACACCAACACCATAATTGATAAAGATACACTTAACATCCTTGTTCTCCAACTTAGATCTCTTCTCAATCAGAACATAAACGTAAGCTTCACAACCAAATACTCTGAGATGTCTCGTCAAAGGATTTTTACCAGAGCATGTCTCCATGGGTGTCTTACCAACAAGCATTGATGTAGGAGATCCATTGATCACATAACATGTAGTGGCTACCGCTTCAACCCAAAACTTCTGCTTAAGGCTAGCACCACTCAACATACTCCTAGAGCTCTCCATAAATGTTCTGTTCATCCTCTCTGCAACTCCATTTTTTTGTGGAGTATAGGGAGTATTTTCATGTCTTTCAATCCCACGCTCTTTACAAAACTTGTCAAACTTTTCAAAATAAAACTCATCACCATTATCAGTCCTCAAACACTTAATCTTTCTACTAGTCTGATTTTCTACCAAGGCCTTAAACTCCTTAAACTGACTAAAGACTTTAGATTTAATTGTGAGCAAATAAATGAATGTCCTTCTACTATAATCATCTATGAAAGAAACAAAATATACATATTTTGATAACGAAGGAACATTTATAGGACCAAAAACATTTTAATGAACATAGTCCAAAACCCCAGAAGACTTATGAGAACTAGAGTAAAAAGAAACATGGTGTTGTTTTCCATATACACAATGTTTGCATTAGTTAAACTTGAGATTATAATCATCAATTCCTTCAACAAGGATCTTATTTTTCAAAGTTCTAAGACCCTTCTTACTAATGTGACCAAGTCATTGGTGCCATAACATTGTCTTCTTTGCAGGAAGCTTCATTTCCATGGAATGAGCACCCTTAGGTACCCAAAATGCATGACCATCAGATGTAGTTGTAACATGCTTCTTCTCTACATGATCTGATGGTGAGGATGAAGAATCCAAAGATCTCTTCTTTGGTACATAAGAAGAACTATTACACTGTACAGTGCATGCATTAAGCTGAAACAAAGTGCCAATACAAACATCCTTAGCCAACACCATAGCCCCTCTATTCATTTTACATCTTGCACCAGAGAAAACAACTTGCACTCCAGAATCATTCAGTTTACTTACAAAAATCAGGTTTCATGCCAAACCCGAGATATGCAATACACCATCAATCCCCTTCACTCTTCCATCAAGAAATTTGATTTTGACTCTTCCATGGCCAACAATTTTTAGGTGAGAATCATCACCCAGGTATACCTCTCTACCATTGTACTCCTCATACTTCGAGAACCAATCTTGATGAGAATTCATGTGAAAGGATGCACCCAAATCTATCAACCATACGTCATATGATGCATGGGTTGCCAAGGCTATAATAAATGCTTCTCCATCATCTTGAGATGATTTCTCATATTCAAAATTAGAGAAAGACTTGTTTTTCTTCTTCTCCTCCTTGCAATATTTCCAAATGTGACCAGTTTCACCACAATTCCAACATTTTTCCTTGGAATTCTTACCAAGAGACTTAGATCTCCTCGAAGACTTTGACTTAGATTTCTTGTATTTCTTTTTGCCTCTCTCCTTTGGTCTGCTATGAACTGCAAGGGCCTCCTTGGCCATCTCAGAAGACTTCCTTCGCATCTCTTCAAATAATAATAAGGAAACAACCTCATGCATCTTGAAGGTGGAAGTAGTGCTTCCAATAGCCATGACTAGGTGATCCCAAGAGTCCAAAAATGAACACAAAAGGAGCATGCAATGGTCTTGTTCATCAATCTTGTCTCCTACGGAACCCAGTTGTGCAACTAACATGTTAAAAGATTTTATATGATCTACCACAGATCCTCCATCTTCTATTTTCAGAGAATATATCTTCTTTCTTAGGAAAAGCTTGTTTACCAGGGATCTAGCATAATAGACATCACCAAGCTTCTTCCATAGAGAATTTTTTTCTCTTCATAGACATTAAGGAGGATGGAATTAGCCAAATAGAGTCTAATAAGGCCCTTGGATTTTCTATCCATGAGATCCCAATCCTCTTGTTTCATGCCTTGTAGCATGGTTCTAGAAACTGCAAGCCATAGATCATAGTCTACAAGCATGTCTTCCATTTTGAGCTTTCAAAGTTCAAAATTACCACCATTAAATTTCTCCATCTCAATCCTCCCAAATGTTCCTTCCATATCTTTCCTACAACAAGGTAGCGCAACATACACTTCTACAAAACTCCCACTGAAACAAAGATCAACTCAAAAAACCCTTCTAACCCAACAAAGGAACCAAGGCTGGCCAGGTTGTGATACCAACTAAAAGGAAGTTGGGTGAGCAAAAACAACTTCCTACACTAATCTAAGTAGGGAGAGTTACAAAATTTCTTTTTAATACCTTTAAACAATTACAACAAGAGAAGCACATATAGAATAAATGAATAAAACAACTACACATATAACAGTGACACTGAATATACGTGGGGAAAACCCTTCCAAGTAAAAAACCCCACCCTCCAAAAGCACAATACTATTGTATTACTTCAAAAGGAATTACAATACAACCCCAAGTACAAAGAATTCTTCTACAAGTGCTTCAAAATGAATACCTATTTTGGAGTGATATCGGCAACACTTCATTACCTGCAAACAAACTATGCATTCTAAAATGAAAGGCATACACTTTATAGAGAATACAAGCCAAGAGATGCTTCTAGAAGAGGATGGGAATCCAAATACACATGGCACAATATCCCATGCCACAAACATGAATTTGGACACTTGTTTTGGATTCCCTTACACCTCTTATAGTTGTCATAACATGCAATATTATCTCTCCTAGCATGGGCGCCTCGAATATACTAAAAAATAGCTTATGATAGATGCCTTACAACTGTCATAGAATATGTCATAAATCTGCCATAAAATCTGTCATAGAATTTGTAAGAGAATCTATCATAACTGACTAAAAATAGTCGATTCTCTTATATCTTGTCATAACCCAACTTGGGCGCCAACTTTCTCCATGCATGAAGATGCCTTATGATGCGTCATATAATCTGTCATAGGTCAAAGATTCCAAAATGGTAAGCCTATGTCCACTTGGGATGATTATGTGTCATCCAATCACTTCCAATGGGGATGCCACCCAGTCGATGGGTCCCAATTTGTGACATGACACCATAGGCAATTAAATAATACAAATTAATACATTAATTACATCAATTATATCAATATTAGGACTCTAAGGTTGAGACACCTTAATCCCAACACAATATTCCTATAATTATGTTAACTAATATGATAGCAAACAAAAACTATTGACAAAACACTAAGACTCAAACACACATATCCATAATGAGTGTAATTTAGTTATTTACTATATTAATAATTCCTCTTAACAAATAGCTAAATTTAATGGACTCCTAGTATATTTCTATATAGTACAAACTTTATCTTTCCTTATGACTAAGTAAATACATTATCCATGTTTTCATTTGTGTTATAATATTGCAACTCTATCTCTTGTGATTGAATCTCTTCTCTTACAAAATGATGTTGAGTTTCAATATATTTTAATCTTGTATGATAAATTGGATTGTTTGCAAAATTGATTGAAATCTCTAATATGTGACTACTCTAACACCCCCCCTTAAGATGAAATTAAGGGTAGCTAAAAACCCTAAAAAGAAAATGCATGATGGGTCCTAACAAACAAGGCATGGTGAGGTACCCATGTACAAACAAAAGATCTCTCAAAACTAGAGAAAAGGGGAAAAATCTTATGGGAGAAAACTCCTCTCCAAAAGAGAGAAAGGTGAATGAAGGACTGAAGAAGCCTTCATAACAATATGAAGGACTGAGAACCCTCCAAAACAAAGTAAAGGACTGAAGATCCTCCAAAATAATGTCCCAAAAAGAATAGGAACATGAAGAACATCATGGAAGCATGAAGTTGTAGACAATTGTCAAATTATGACTATTGAAATGAAGAACATACTCTGAACTAGATGAGGATCAGGATTAAGAAGACAAGAATCTGCATGAGTGCCCCCAACAACACTACTCGAATCAGATGGAAAACAAAGTCAAAACATGTCTAGAAATCGAAGATACAAATGAAACAAGTACCAAAATTCTGAAGAACACTAATCAAGTGAAAATAGGTCACCTCCAAAAATAGGAATGCAAGAGTGACTATATGGTAAATGCTCCATCTCGCTAAAATGCATGGGTAATGAACTGTTGCATCTACCTAACACATAGGAACAAATATTGTATACATAGGTCACTCCAACGCGAAACCAAGAAAACATTAGAACCAACAATAGAAACCCCCCCATAATGTCGACAAGGGAGAGCCATGATAAGACACTAAAACTATGTGAAACCAAAAAGTGCATGTAGGAGAAAAAGGAACATCTGAACGTGCATAAGAGAGTACCTACAAATAAAAGGGTGTACAAACCAAGGTGCACATGCATGAGGCAAGAACCATTGTTATTCACTATTATCCTAGAACAGACACTCACTTAACAAAGGTGTGATGGAAAAAAAATGCCTACACAACCCCCCATGGCACTTTATATCACAGTGTGAGTACAAAAGGCACACTAGGATGTGCAAAATCTCCAAAAAGTATACACCAAAATGGCATTTTATCTCAATGCATCTACAAAAGAGAAATTACATGAAAAAGATGTATACAATGCCCAAATATTACAAAATACTATAAATACATATAGAATAGCAAAAAATGAGCCATCACACAAACATAAATTTTCTAGGAGCTAAGATGTCCAAGTAATTCATCAAAATGTGAAAATACAAAAAAATGAATAAAATGTACTTGTAGAAAATTATATAAAAATGGCATGGATGACTATAAAGAGCTTTGAAAGGTCATCCCAATGCCACTAGAATCACAAAAATTGGAGAAATGGGTCAAAATTTATGAGCTCGAGAATGAAAATAACACCTCTAACTTCAGCAGGTTGTAGAATGCACCGGCAACAAAAAATGGTGATGAGACCCACACCACTAGAAATTTGATGAAACTATATTTCTGATGATATCCTATTCACCTAATTTTGATATTATACACCCAAGTTATGGCCAAAAGAAAAAACACCTCCTTTAGGGCCAAAGAGGGCTTGAAGGTGCCCTTGCCTTGTAGCCGTACAACTAACGTCAACATGACATCATGTTGACATCAATAGAATATTCCTTCAAATATTCCCTATGTTGGAAAAAAAGGCCTGATCCCCAAAAAATTCATTGAAAAAAATAGTGATCATCGGGAAAGTAGAAAAACAGTGAAAAAACCGTGAGAAAAAAATTTGATGGTGCTCGTGGTTGTAAATTCTCTCCGGTCAGCATACCAGAGCTCGTCAAGTGGCTTAAACCCCCACTGATTGGTAAAAGGTCATCAGCCGCGGGGTAATAAGCCCCACCATTGAATAAAAGGGACCTGCAAGGTCTGCTGACATAGGTACCTTGCGGGAACCCTTAAGTAAATGTGTCAGCAAGAAAATAAATATGCCACCCCACTAATCCTTGCAACATTTTTTTTAGATTTGTAAAAGTCTAAAAAAAAAATTTAAAAACTAAACGCAGACCTTTTTCTTTTTTTCTTTTTTGTGAATGGTGTACAAAAGTTGTATAGGGGTTGTATGACCGTTGGAGCAAAAAAAATTGCCTCAAAAGCTCCTGAAGCCAATTATAGGAAAAATTATAGTCAAAATTCATCAAACTGACCTTCTAAATCCAACCGTAAGGTCCTTTTTGTGCCAAAATGCACCTAAAATTTTCTCACCTCCAAAAATTGCAAAAAAAGCAATGGAGATTACAGATTTGAAGCCCTATAACCATTGTTGAAGATAACACTCATAAATCAAGAAGGGGTTCATTGAATCCATGCTCTGATACCATGTTAGAATTGTGAAAAATACAAGCCATAGGATCAAACAACGAGCAAAGACACCTTCCACACAAGAGAGCTACAAACATAATATGTAATATTCCTCAACAAGAAAAATCTGCAACAATGAAACTTCAGAATCTTAAAAAAGAATCTCAAGAGGAGAAGAGGATAGAAGAGAGAAAATACAAAGAGGGTTGAATGCTCACAAGAGAAAAACCCTAAATGAGAAAGGGATTAGATCATGACAAGTGTCAACATCTCATGCAATGAGATAAAATAACCTAATAATAGCTCAACTAATAAAATCATAAAAGAACTTCTAAGTTTAGATTAAGTGCATGAGAATAAATTAGACTAATAATTAATTAATTATTAGGTAATATATGATTACTCTAACATATAGGTACAAATCTATTTTCATAATATATTCCTTCATTTTGTGAATAACCTTTTACAACCAGTCTATCTTTGAATTTTTCAATAATACCATCTTTAAACTTAGTTTTGAACAACCATTTATAGCCTACAAGAACTGTATTTGCAACTAATTCAATTAGTTTCCAAGTATCATTTTCCATAATTGAAACATATAATTTTTCATAGCATTCATCCATTCTTTTTGATTCTTAGCTTCTTCAAAATTTTGAGGTTCATCTACACTCATTAGTTGAGTCATTAGATTATAGTCATTATTCCTTATTGGTGCCTTGATTTTCCTCATTAATCTTCTTAATGTTGTGTTGCTAGATGGAGTAGCTTCATTTTGTCTTGTTTCAAGCCCACTTTGATCATGAGTTTTTTGATCTAAAATATATGTACTCTCAATTTATTTCAATAATTTTCCATGAAATTGAACTTTCTTCCTCTTGAATATCATCTACATATTCATGATATATAGCATATGGTAGAAAATACTCTATGAGTAATAGAATTATAAATTTTGTAGGCCTTATGATCAACACAATAACCAATGAAAACACATTTGATTAACTTTGTGTTAAGTTTCCTCCTATTTTCTTTTGGAATATGATAGAATGTATTCTAAAAAAATTCAAATGACTAATAGTAGGTTCAATACCAATGAACTTCACCTCATAAGGATTTTTACTTTCTAGGTACTTGGTTAGTCTTCTATTCAACAAATATACAAATAACTAACTACTTCATCCCACAAATTGTTAGTAAGACTCTTTCCTTTGAGCATATTCCTAGAAAACTCAATTATTGTTACATTTTTCCATTTTGATCTATATTATGAGGAGCTATGTATTGTTTCATAATTCCATTTTCTTTATAATATTTCACATAAATTTATGAAGTGTATTCCCCCTTGATCAAATCTAAGAATCTTAATATTGTGAGTTGTTTTTTTTTCCACCATAGTTCTAAATTCCTTGAAGTATTTAAAAAAATCTTATTTGTTAAAAATAGACCCAATTATATCTAGTGCTATTATCAAAAAATATAAGAAAGTAGTAAGCTCCCCCAAGTGAATTGGTTTGCATGGGACCACATAGATGATTTGTATGTATTAATTCAAGCATTTTTCTTTGTCGTTGATTTTACTTATTAGAAATACATTCCTATGTTGTTTACCCAATGCACAACAATGTCACAATTAACATGTGCTTTTTTTAGATATTGGAAGTCACCTTCTCTTTTATTTGTAGAGAAATAAGATCTCTAAAATTCAAGAGACTATACCTCATATGTCATAGTTATTCAATTGATACACATGTGGAAGTCAATGCTTGATAAATTTCTACTACCAATCAAGTTTATACAAACCTGCTATTCTAATTCCTTTAGCAATCACTTTATAGTGATCTTTCATATCCTTCACTTAATAACTTGTCTTTAAGAATTCAACTTTTAAGCATTGATCACTAATGGATGAAATTGATATTAAATTCTTCTTAATTCATGTAATGTACATTAAATTTTCAAGTTTTCTTTCATTTGTATTAGGAAATAGTACAATTATATCACTATAATCTTGTATGTCATGAGATCTATCATCTCCTAAATATATTTTACTACTATTATTTTTCTCATGAAAGATTTTAAACCAATTTCTATAACATAACATGTGAATAGATTCCCCTAAATCTATAAAGGTCAATCATTGCAATCATTTGTTTCAAAAGAAAGAGAAACATGTGAAATAAATAATTTTAGAATATGGAGGTCAACTCATTTATCTCATTCTCACCATTAGCAAATTTACCTTCATAATTTTAATTTTTTGACATTAAATTTATTTTTCTAGCATTCATATGCAAAGTGTCTAAATTTACAACAATAATTATAATTTCCATTTTATTCAGATTATAATTTGACTTAGATGATTCCCCATCTTGACACCTTTTATCATCAAATTTACCTCCTTTGTTCTTTTCCCATTTCTTTCCATTGGATGACTTCTTATCTTTGGCCATCAATGTTGGATCTGTATTTTGAAGGCTATTGTCCACATTTTCTTTCTTTCCTCTTCTTGTAGAAGTATACCTACTAAATTTTCAAAGAAGATAAATTTTCCATTGCAACTAAACTAGTAATAAACACTTTATAGTCACTTAGCATGTCATTCAAAATAACAGTAATTAAATCACTACCTAAAACTTTTTCACCAATATCACCTAATTTGTCCCTTAATTCTTTAACTTTGGATAAATAATCACTAATACTTTCATTTTCTTCCATTTTTATTGAAATTTATTTTCTCTTTAGAAATATAATTCTATTTGTGTTTGTAATCTCATACAAAATTTTCAGATTTATCCATGTACCAACAGATGTAGTGATATCATATATGATGGATGATTGAATCCTTTATAGACATGCATAAGAGAATCTTAGCTTTGAACTCTATTTTCTCTCATTCTTAAACATCAACTTAAAGTATAAAAATTGTAGCCTTAATATTATTTACAATGTCCAAATATTGCACCCTTCCATTAAATTCTATATCTTAAACTTCCAACTTCCAATTAACATAATTCGTGTCACCTAACTTATTTGATTCAGTTAGATATGAGTCTATGAGTTTTTCCATTAACAATTAAAAAAATTGCATACCCCTCAATGCATTTTCCCCTCCTCCTCCAACATCCCCTTCAACAAATTTTCGCAATAAATAGAGAACCCTTGTAATGTCTCATTAGGAAAAAAATTATTGGTAAGATTTTTTAGGAACAAGGGAAACTCCTCCAAAACTCCCATCCCCACAATTAGATCCATCTCCTACCCCACCACTATAAATTCCTTTGATAGAAACACCCACTCCAAATCCTCCCTCACCTCCTCCATCTTGTACTCCACTATGAAGCCATATATCACTAGCTACAATATCCTCAAAAAATCCTCAAGAGTCATGGTCATCTCTCCTATGGATAAATAGAACGAGATTATCTCACTATGTCATCTCTCCACCAACATTGTCAACATGATTTTGTGTCCTCATAAAAATGGTATATGAGCTAAATAATATAGCCCCACTACCTAAAAAAATGTGTTCCTTGTAAGGAAGTTAAGGTAGCAGAACAACTTCCTACACTAATCTTAAGAGGAGGATAATGAAAAACTTTACAAATCTTTTCAGTAGTTATAGAAACTTAAACATAAATCATGCATACCATAGCACAGTGATTTAAGTGGGGAAAACCCTTTCGAGAGAAAAACCCCACTCCAAAAGTTTCCCAATATATTATTCAGAAATCATAAAGATTACAATATACTTGTAGAGCAAGCTTCTCATAGGAGTATAACCAACCAGAGATCCAAAGGCAACATGACAGCTATCAGACTTTCATAATACATCATAATACATATTCATAATATAACACCCTCATAAAATAGGGTTTCATTCTAGGTAAGTCAATCCAACAAAATATCGATCGTTAGATTTGATACCTAATGATGAACGGTCTAGATTTAAAATAATAAAATATGCATATCAATAGTACCTTATGTAATTGCAAGGTTGAGACACATTTTTTGAACATTCTCCACCTCCCCTAATATCACCCTTAGCACCATGACTATTATCCTCTACTCTTGAGATTACAAGGGTAGCAACCACTTTTTCATCCATCTAAAAATTAGTTTTCATCTCTTCCTTAAGCAAAATTCTATCCTACATTGTCTACATTGTGTAAGTACTAATCCATGCAAGAACTAATATACATAAGAATTATTCCATAAAATTGTTATTTTGCATAAGCATTAATCTGCACAAGCGGACTCCAATTATTGCAAGTGAACTTATTTTTTGCAAACTAACTTTATTTCATGTAGTTGATGCTTTCAGTACAAGCATTACTTTCTCATTATAAGTGTTGATCATGACTATGAAAGTGTTATTACACCTAGACATCACTAGGGGTTTAGTTTTTGATACATGTCAAAGCTCATGCCTCCTCCAATCACTCATATTATCATATTTTCTCTACTTAGTCAGTGTGACATGGGATATTTATCATCTTCTCAAAGATCATTTTCACAAATTTGTGATTTAATATCCAAGGGCCCATAGTGCAAATGGCATATTTACCCCTAGGCCTACTAAGCCTCCCCAAACCCTAATTTCTCCCTGTGAGATTTGCTAACTAGCCTACCAGGAATCTAATGACTGAAGGAAAGAAAAACCAAAAATATGAGGAATAAATTGTATTCCTCTCAAGAATGCAAAGCTATATTCAACTTGAGAAGTTGAGAATTACAAAGAAAATGCCTTGGTTATATAGGCCAAGGGGAGATATGGATGCAACCAAGTTATGACAAGTGTTGGCATCCTATAAGGTGTGACAACTCATTTCATTAAAGGCTCAACCACCTTATCCCTATGTAAAGTTAAGCTAGTGTGAAGAGGACTTTAGTGGAGAACTAGCCAAGAATGAACTAGTTAGATAAAGTACCCCTTTCACACTAACACCCCTCCTTAAGTGAAACTTAGGGAGAAGTATACAATGCAAAGATGAAAATATGGGCCCCAGCTACTAGGCCTAATGAGGTACCCATGTACATAATAACCTCTCAATGATAAAGAAGGAGAAAACCCAATGGGAAAAAACTCCTGCCCATGAGAGAGTGAATGAAGAAGGTCTAAGTGATCCCCCTAGAAGAGATGTGTCACACCCCCAAGAGAGACCGAAGATGAACATACTTTCTCTCAGTGAAGGGTTTGGTGAATATATCTACAACTTGATCTATTGTAGGACAGTAGCACAAATCAATGACCTGCTCTTGAATCAGCTCCCGGAGAAAATGCATATGGATCTCAATGTGTTTGGTTCGTTGATGATGGACCGGGTTCTTTGAGATTTGGATGGTGCTCCAGTTGTCACAATAGATGATTGATGGCTTCTAATAGGTGATACCAAGTTCAATGAGGATATTCTGAAGCCAAATATCCTCAGTGGTGGAATTGACAGCCCCCCAATACTCAGCCTTAGTTGAAGAAAGAGCAATGGCATGTTGCTTCTTGCTCTGCCAACAAATGGGACCGGAACCATAGTGAAAACTATAGTCGGATGTGGACTTGTGATCATCAATATCACTAGCCCAATCAGAATCTGTGTATCCCAGTAAGTCTAAACTTGTGCCTACTACATAGCAAATCCCATACTGATGAGTGCCTTGGATGTAGTGCAAGATGTGTTTGCTAGCTTTCCAATGAAGCTCATGTGGTTCTGTCATGAAGTTCAAAACAATTCCAACTGCAAAGGAAATTTTTGGGTGAGTATGAGTCAAGTAGATGAGGCTACCAACAAGTTGATGATACAAAGTAGCATCAACTAGGGGTGTGGAACATTTGGTCTCAAGCTTAACTCCAGACAAAAAGGGAGTCGGTGTAGGCTTACAATCAGTAATATGAAAACATGACAAAAGATCAAGAGCTTACTTGGGTTGTGCAAGTGAGATCCTAGAAGACTTTTGAGTGATCTCGATCTCGAGAAAGTAGGGCAAGAGACCCAAGTTAGTCATGGAAAAAATTTCATGTAAAGCATTCTTCACGGTTGTGATGACGGATGAAGTACTCCTAGTGACAATCAAGTCATCAACATAGAGAGCCAAGAAGAGAAGAGCATCCTTCTGCCCTAAGATGTAGACATTCAGATTGGAGTGGCATCTGTAGAACCCAATGGAAAGAAGAAAGGAGTCCATTTTGGCATACCAAGCTTGTGGAGCTTGTTTCAAGCTATAGAGAAACTTCCTTAGTTTGCAAACCAATGAACAATCTTTAATGAATCCTTGTGGCTACTCTATGTAAAGTTCTTCATGTAGATCTTCGTGAAGAAATGAACTCTTCACATCCATTTGATGTACAACCCAACCGTGAGTTGCAGAAATAACAAGTAGCAAGTGAATGGAGTTCATTTTGGAAACAAGGGCAAAGGTCTCAGTGTATTCAATACCTAGTAATTGAGAGAAACCTTTGGCCACAAATCATGCTTTATACTTGTCAACTGAGCAATCCGCTGCAAATTTGGTTCGCTAGATCCACTTACACCAAACCAATTTTATTCCCTTAGGAAGTGGAACAAAATCCCATGTTTTATTCTGCATTAAAGAGTTGTACTCTTCCTCCATTGCAGAATATCACTCAACAATATCAAAGGCTTCACGAAATGATTGTGGATCTGAAGTTGTGGTGATGTAGGAATGTGGAATGTCTTGATGTTGTGATCGATTCCTCCCAGTATTTAAAGGATCCCCAACAAGAGTGCCTGCAGATTCAAGTGTTTGACGAGCCCAACGAGGCATGATAGGGGATGGAGGAGGAGATTATGAACTCTTTGAAGAGGAAGATGAAATCTCATGATCAACTTGACGACTAGAGGAAGCTTGAGGAAAATCCTCAATGTTAGAATCCTCTAAATCCACTTTGGAGGCAGGAAGAGTAGAGCATGAGCTTGAAGAGCTTTCCTCAAATTGCACACTACACTCAATGAAGAGCTCATATGTTTCAAGATCCATTAGCCAATATCCTTTGACACCATCAAGGTAACCAACAAAGATACAAGGACAACTCTGAGGTTCCAAGGCCTTGCGCTTCTCTGAAGGAATATATGCCCATTCTGGGGAGCCAAAAACTCTAAAGTGCCCCACAATAAGTTTCCTACCACACCAAGCTTCGAAGGGAGTGGTGCCCTTTAATTCCTTATGTGGAACTCTATTCTAGATATGAGCAACACACTTGATAGCTTCTTCCCAATATGCAGGTGCAAGGGAGCGAGCGTGGATCATGTAACCAGCCATCTCTTTTAGGGACCTATTTTTCCTCTTAGCTACACCATTTTGTTGTGGTGTGTAGGAAATGATATGTTGAAGATCAATCCCTTCAAGAGTACAAAATTGCTCAAATCGATGGTTCACATATTCTTTTCCATTATCAGTGCGGAGAATTTTGACACACTTTCCAAATTTCTTTTCAACACGAGTCTTAAACTCTTGAAATCTATCAAAGACTTCTCCTTTGTGTCGAAGAAAGTAGACCCATGTGTATCTAGAATAGTCATCAATGAAGTTGAGCAAATAACAAGACTTACTGAAGGATAATAATTTAAAAGGACCCACCAAGTCACTATGAACCAATTCAAGGACTTCTAAAGCCCTCCAAGCCTTCCTTTTATCAAACTTCTCAGGATGTTTTCCCAAGGCACGACCTAAACATACACCATTTGAAAAATTGAATTAAGGAAGACCCGTGACCATATTTTATTTGTTGAGTTGCTGAAGATAGCAGTAGGTGAGATGGCCAAACTACTCATGTCATAGTTTGCTCACAACATTTGAATGGGTGAGCAATGCAGTGGAATGTAAATCAGGTAAAAAATGAGAGAAAGCATATAGGCAAGACTTATGATTGGCCTTACCAACTGCAAGGAGTGCATTATCTTCAAGATTCTGGATGTTGACAGGATCTAGAATGAATTCAAGTTTTCCACCATTCTGAGTGATTTGGTAGATGGAGAGAAGGTTGGCTGACAGATCAGGAACGTAGAGGAAATCCTCAAATGTACCATTGCTAGTATCAATTGAACCCTTCACAATGACTTCTACTAGAGAATCATCTCGAATGAGACTGTGGGGCACAGAACAAGGCTCCAACAAAGAAAACTATTCTTTAGTAGAACCCATGTGATGTGATACACTCGAGTCAAGAATCCACTCTTTTGAAGAATCAGTAATAGCAACAAGTGCATGTGCTTCCCCTTTACCTGATTTGGAAGAAGCAGAGGATTGTTGAGCAACAGAAGAAGGTAGATTAATGTTGTTCCTTTTGAGAAGATGCTTTAAATCATCGATCTGCTTCTTATGACAAGAATGTTCCTCATGACTAGGTTTCTTGCAGTAGCTAAAAGTTGGTCTTTTGTTCTCTTGAAAATCCCCCTTTGAAGAGGAGGATTTGGAGTAAACCTTTGTTGTTGAAGATGATTGTGCTTGATCTCTTTGTGACTTCTTCTTGAACTTCTTTTGTTTGTTGTCAGGTTTCCTTGATTCTTTCTGACCCTTTGGTTGACCAGCCATCAAAGCTTGTGAATGTGAAGGCTTGAGAAGACCCATTGAAAGAAGCTTACCTTGTTCTTGCATTAACATTTTAGAAAATGAAGCAAAAGAAGGTGTAGTAAATGTAGATCCCATTGTCAACCTATGAGTATGAAAGCTAGAAACAAAAGCTGCAAATTCAGATCCAAGTTTGTTTAGAGTGTTATAGACAAGTTGAATGTCTTTCTTGTCTAAGCCAGATGATTTACATTGTGCTCTAAGGTCATTGACCTTTGTTACATAATCCTGCATATTATCAAAAGACTTCGGATCAAGACCCATTAGTTCGTTATCAATTTGATAACTACGAACTTCATCAGATGTACCATAGAGATTTTTTAATTTGTCCCATGCATCATGTGAAGCTTTACATGCTTCAATCTGAAACATTATATCAAGAGAAACAAAACTCCTTAGACAACCAAGAGCTTTTGTATGTTCAAACATCCAAAGTAGTTTTTCCTTATCATTTGTGGGTTCAATTACCTTTTTCTCAACATAAGGTGTATATCCTAGTTGCATTAAGACATTCCATGCATTTTGATGCCATGTGTTGTAGTTGTAGGGCATGAGCAATGAAAACTTAAATGTACCCATAGTGAAGGAAAAATAGAGCACAAAGTATGAGAGAGGTTCAAGCACAAGGACAATAAAAGACCCCCCCTTCTTTACTCAATCAGAGAAACCCCCCAGAGAAAAATGATTTGGCACTTTATATTTAGTGTAGTTACAGATTTTTGGATTTCAATGCTTTTACAATTCCTCAAGAAATGAGCATGTGCTAAAAGTAGACATTTGGTACAATTTCATACAAAATAAATAGCATCAAGGTGAAGTAAATGAAAAAATCATGCACATTCAAAACAAGAATCAACTCGATCTGAGGTCGTATGCAGAACTTATATAGATTTGAAGTTTGCAAAACAAGAATGGTGAGGAGTCATCTCTCAGAATCAACAATTTCTAAAAAATCTATGCACCAAAATCTAGAACTATCTTCACCAATGCATAGAGCATGAAAAATTAGCCCAAATAAAAAAAAATTGCACTGAATTTTGAGGTCAGGAGCCCGAGTTATGAGCCTTCAAAGTTGGCCTTCAAAAACCAACTCATCAACGAAGAGGGGGTATTAAAAAATTCCACCAAATTTAGCAGAACTACCGCCAAAGTTAGCAATTCGTCAAATATAGATATCCACCAGCTAGTTTAGAACGCTGCCAAATGTAGCATTCCGCCAAATTAAATTAGCTGACCTCCAGTTTAACTTTTTACTAAAAGCTCCTCCAAATTTGGTGGCATTATATTTTTATTATTTTTAATTAAAAAATAACAAAAAATTAAAAAATAATAAATAATGTCAGCAAAATAAATGGATGCACTTCTTTTAAAAAGATAGAATGATTAAAACTTTTTAAAAAGTCAAAAGAAAGGTGGGTGGGATTTTTATTTTTTTATTTTTTAACATAAAAAATATTAAAAAAAGAAAATTGTGGTAGAATTTAAAAAATAATATTTTTTAAATATTGTAAAAATGTTAAAAAAATATTAAAATATTTTAAAAAAATTATAATTATGTGGGGGGCCTTAGCCACCCTCACATTCACACGTGAAGATTTTAAAAGCCTTTATAAAACGTTGAGCACATAAAGGGGAGTGGGGACTTATGGACCCACAAATTTATGTGGCATGTGTCCCTAAGGTACCCACTTTCCCTTTTTGGGAATTTTTTAACATTTTTTTCAAACCTTTTCAAACTTTTTTTTTTTAAAAGTTGCATTTATATCAAACATTTTAAAAAAGAAGCATTTATTTTTTTTAAAAGCTGTATATTTTTTTTCTAAAAAGCTGTGTTGCTTTTTTTTAGAAATGTGTGAATTTAATTTTTTTGAATGCTTAGGTTTTGAAAAAAAAATGTTTTCTTATGCAAACTCAACCAAAATTGACAAATTAATAGTCGATTTTATCATTTTTGAACCTTCTAAGCATAATGGCAGGGTCAGATTTGACCCAAATTGCTCTGAAATGACAGTTCTTTGCTAGATTTGGCAATAAACCTCCTGCTTTAAATTGTTGTAGATCTGGCCTCCGGTGTCCATTTCAAGTGAAATAAGGGGCAGATCTGTCTCAGCTACTTTAAACTCAATGGTGAGCTCAAAATCTCTCCAAGAAGCTTCAAAAGACCTGTAACTGACAAGTCAATGCATGAACCCCCTACAAATTGATATTTTTACACCTTTCTGATTCTCCAGATCATCTGAGGATGCAAGAGAAGAGCATACTCAGTTCTATTGAAAAAAAAACTCTATACTCTCAGATTTCCTAAAGGAATGCTAACCCACAACTCAAATTTGGCTATGATACCATGTGAGGTTTGCTAACTAGCCTACCAAGAATCTAATGACTGAAGGAAAGAAAAACCAGAAATATTAGGAGGAATAAACAGTATTCCTCTTAAGAATGCAAAGCTATATTTAGCTTGAGAAGTCGGGAATTATAAAGGAAATGCCTTGGTTATATAGGCCAAGGGGAGAAATGGATGCAACCAGATTATGACAAGTGTTGGCATCCTATAAGGTGTGACAACTCATGTCATTAAAGGCTCAACCACCTTATCCCTATGTAAAGTTAAGCTAGTGTGAAGAGGGCTTTAGTGGAGAACTAGCTAAGAATGAACTAGTTAGATAAAGTACCCCTTTCACACTAACACTCCCCCTTTCCACTCTTCTTTTCTACTTATTTGTCCCTGATTAGTTTTTATCATTTTTGTTTCCATTAATCATCATTTCTCCTCTATTAAATTTTCACTTCCATTTCATCATTTTGAGAGCTACCTCGAACACCTTTTTTTCATGTGATCTCTCAAGAGGGTATTGTCCCATCCTCTTTTTTCCCAACTCACCAAGGAATTTTTCATTTATTCTTCTTTGATATGATGCCACTTCTTCCAATCGTGACAATATGAAAGAGGGGAAAATGTAAACACTAAAAAATCACCATAAGCTCTTGATTCATCATTTTACTATTAAATAATTAATTATTTTCATAATTTACCACCATCCCATATTCTTGTAATTTATTAAATAATTTATTATCTAATTAATTGCTATTTTCATAATTAATTCTTATATTCTTCCTAAGTTTAATTAAACCAATAACCTTAATGTAAATTAACTCCAATTTTATTAATAAATTAATCAAGGATTATTAAGCCCCCATTAACCTTTCTTCTAATTTTTAGTTCAATCTCATGGTCTTAATCCCCCAACTTTTAATTTTGGTCATTCAATATCCCCTCATGGATCAAAATTTAAACTTGTCATCATTTGAAAAGTGTCCTTACCTCTCTCATGCTCCCACATGAGCGAGAATTCCTACTCACCTCACTCCTTATTCACACATATGTGAGCATGAAAACTTGTAAGCCTAAAATATTGTCAAGCCTTTGCCTCATCTCTATCTTATTAGCTCAAAATCACCATATTTCTTTCACATGCAAGAATTCCTTCCCTTACACCTCCTCAATATCATTCCCTCTTGTGACAATTTTCACAAGGCTAATCCTTCCACCAATCTTCAAATCTTAACCTTCCATCAAACTTTGAATCTTTCCCCTTGGGTTTTCCAATGATAAATATATAAATTTAAATACCTCTCTTCTTAATTTTTCATCACTTCATATCCATGCCAAACTTATGTTGCCATTTTATCATCCAATATTGAGCTACTATTATGTTGGTGTAATCAAGATCAACCCACATTCTTATGATTGCACTTATGCCATAATTTGAGCACAACAACTAGAGTTTTTGGGTGCACTTCACTTTTAGCTCAATTGGAGGAGCAAGGTAAGCAAGGAAAACTAATTTCTTGTTGTTTAGTCTTATGTGATTATTCATCTTGTTTATTTTTTCCTGTCTTCACTAATATCCTAATTTATTTTAGCTAGCATGCAACATCTCACTGTCCCTCTAACACTTCCTAAAAAATTTCTTGGGAAATGACCTCTTTGAAAAAATTATGACAATGGCTATAAAATGATATATTCACCTCTTTTGGGTTAGTTATCTAAGAGTGAAATTATCCCTAATAATGGAAACTTGAGATTTTCTCATTCCAATATTTATATTAGAGATGTCAAAAGACAAAATTAAAGCTCTATTTTGTTGATCCAATTCAATCAAGATATTATATGAGCTTCCTTTCCTAAATTATAATCCTAAAATTCATCTATCTCATTATTTTCCATCATCACACCTTATTGAATGGATTGATTAATTAGATTATAAAGAAAAATAAATATATCCTTCTCAAGTTTTCCCCATATAGTTATTTTTTTCTCTTAAATTTTGAAGCATCCCTTTACAACATGTTCAGAGAAATAAAGTACAAATTTTGATGATGATTATTTTTTACCACTCCAATCGACCATCAACATTATAGATTTTAGGATACTAAGTTCAAATACTCACAAAGGATTCGATGTACTCAAGGTTGTGGCAGTAATAGGTATTTAGTTAAATATGATTTTAATGGGGGTGGTCATCAATAGGAGTGAGATTAAGGTTAATGATAATGGAGAGATGGTTTGAAAGGATGGAGAGATCATTGGGGCATAGATCAATATAGATATGATGCCAACCAATTTTCTTTATAAACCATTTATGTAATTGGATCATGTCAATTAGTGATTATTAAGAGTAGTGTTCCACTTATAGAATAAGTCAAAAACTCCTAAATACTTTCCATAATATTTTCAAGCATTGAATTCTTCTTGTGATGAGTTATTCAATATTTGATTTACATAACAATAACCAATATTAAATCACATATGGTATACCCCATTTAGTTATGGTAAGATGGTCACTCATCCACTACTAGAGAAAATTCCTTTGTTTAGGCTCATTAGTGGTATGCAGTGAGAAAAATCTCAAAAGTGTGGTTATGGATTAGCATCAAAACTAAAATGCATCTATGAGATGGGTCTTCTAAATTTTGTACCATGAATATAGAAATCCATGGATCAAGATAAAAAAAAAATCCATCATTTACTTTGTTATGGTTAGAAAAAAGGCAGGCTTCCTTCTAGATGTATGTAAGAGTCAACTCTAACCTTGCACCATTAATTTGAAACTCTTGTAGAAAGATATTATTAGGCTTCCATTTAATAACAATTTTCTTGACTTGAATTGTGCAAGCAAGGGTTGGAATTATCCTTACATTCTAAAATGTATTTTCCTCTTCATTGTGTTGGTGTTTTTTCTAGTACACCTAAGGAATCTCTAAATAATTTCTAATTCTTATGTTCAAGACCCTTACAGTGAATGTCCAACTGACAAGATCCAGTCGAAGACTAGAATATTCTACACTTTTGGCTCTGTGGGACCGAGGAGGGTATTCCTAAGAAATATTTGACTCGACACTCTCAATGAATGACAAATCAAACCACAGATTAGTTCCTATAGGTGGTAGATAACACTATTCAACTAAAGGTTGGCTAATCTTTGAGCACATATCCATTGATCTACCAGGAACAATGGAAATGCTTCATCCACATGCCTCATTATAAATGAATTTTTCAAATGAATTTGCATTCAGATTTCAAGTCGATCATTGAATAGTCAAATTGATATACCCTTTATGTGAATATTTGAAAATAGATCAGTGCATTGCTTCATAGGGCAATGGAGTCACATATACAAAGACCAATAATACAAAAATGATTTTGATTATGATGAAATGGACTACTCTCACAACAACTTTGCATCATGGAGTTCACAACTTCTAATATATGGTTTCTTATCAAGTCCTCTGTAAATAATTGCAAATTCATGACCCCATTTAGGCATTTTAATTGATTACTTGAATCAAATCAAAAATAGAGACACACATTCAAACAAATATTTGAAGATGAATAAAGATATCATTAACATTTCACTCAAAATTCACGCAGATTTACACAAGGAGAACACATATATCAGAATTATATGTTCATTATCTATATATCAACCATTTTCGCAAAACTATTTAAGATAATTACATATGTTCATCAGTGCTCAAAAAAAGATAACTGCTCTATTCACTATATTTATGCCTAATGTTCTACCTAGACAAGTACCTGACTCAAAACTTGATTAGAATTCCATCCTCTTGCAAATGAGCCTTTAATTCCCTTTTATAGACAAGGGAGCCAACAAGCTACCAGCTCAAATGCAACCTTAATACAAAAATTTCATTTCATCTTACATTTAACTTGCATTTCAAAATTCCCCACGTATTGATTCTACAAGAACACATTGAAAATGGGGAAAGAAAATTTGCAACCACCATCAAAAGGGAAGCACAAAGTACCAGCAAAATTTCCTTTGTTGCCAGGTACGCAACGAACCAGGCATCCACACTGCCACAAGGGCACATGGTCGACATTCAACACCCAAAAAAGTTCCATGCACGCAGAGAGAAAAGCAACCACCACGGAAATCATTATCAACACAAAAAATATTGACCACCATCTTTTCACAAACTAGAAGGCTTCTTATCTTCAACACACCAACCCCGGTACACACGACCACTCCGAGTAGTAGCGAGGGTTGGGGATGAAACCTCAACCCCTTCCTCAACCTTATCTTCCTTCATCGCAGCAGCATCCCTCCTGCTTGGAGTCCTGACAACCAAAGGAGGGACAGACAATATCTCCTCACCAAGGGCCAGAGTTCGACCCAAAGTCACGAGGTATCGGCCATAGTCAGAGTTGGTCTCTGTCTCACTATCTGACGAGCTACTCGTGAGGTCAATGGGTGAATTTTGGCATCTGAAGGAGCCACGCCCATGTCTTATATTTTTGCTTTCCCTAGTAGTGGATTTCAACAAACCCTTTCCTTTGTCTTCCTTCTTTTCAGCGGTGGCACTCTGGAATTGTAACGTCCGACTGCACCTTGTGGGTGCAATCCTAGGATTTCTAGCAGGGGCATCCATTTATACCATTGAAGCACGCTCTGGAATACTAGAACTCAGCCTCTACGAATACAATCGAGTTGACCTTCTTGCTGGCTCAATAGAAGTTGTTGGCTTACTCATTTTGTGACCAGAGAACACACACTCTCAACCTTTGTTCTCTATAATAATTTGAGGACTTAACAACTTAATTGTTATAGCAAAAATAGCAACCTATCACTTCTATTTATTGAGTAAAGTGATGATATCAATCACCAATGCTTAATGAAATCACATGCACAAATAGAGAAATTTGTTAGCGTGTGTACTATCACCGTTTAATTCTCAAGTGCATGAAAATATATAGAATGCACTTCATGATTACTATTAATTAAATCTCCACATGCACGGAGATCAATTTGATCGCTTCTACAAAAATTTGGCCATTAATGCAAGTTGTTTGCATAGTTAAAATGGCTATTACGTGTCATTTCATCAACTTTGAATGTAGGTCGTTGATCCTACGCCAAGATGGTAGATCAGATGATTTCATCTGGGCTAACCAGGCTTGAAATATAGTGGTGCTTTGCTAATGTGTCCTCAGCTAATGGCACTAACCCACATTGGAAAGCAACTTCTCCTTCTGCGGGCTCCACCCATCTCACAAACTGAGTAGATCAGTCCACATGTCGAGATCTCGTTGATCTTGCTGCTTTTAACGAGCATTCACCTTTTTCTATCGAACCAGTGGGGAACTATGGAGATCGTTCCCAAGATCTGATCTCAACTGTCAGTTTGGAACCATGGGCCATAAGCTCAGTAGTGGAGATTGGGCCCCATGTCCTCATGAAGACACACGTCATCATCTCGCTAACCTCACAACTTTTAACAAGAAAGCATTTACAGCCCGTGAGCTAGTGAGGTATGGTCAAGATCTCTTCCCACAACCTCAAATCTCAAAACCTGCATGCACGACAAGGTTAGCATTTAATAAGGGGCATTTGCTAGGCCGACGGTGATAGGACCCTCATAGGCTAACGATTTAGGCTTAAGTCATTGGGGAAAATAAGACCCAACTTTAGGGAATAGCTAAGGTCGATGGGATCGTTGGGTGACCGGTTCTTCTAACCAAAGGGGCCAATAAGCAGATGTGCACAATAGCTCAAAAGATGACTTAAGGAACCAGAGACCAGTATAGCAGGTCAACATGCAATTAGAATACCTGAGTGCTTTCATTAGTAAAAACCCTACCCACTCATGGGGAAAAAGGGTTTAAAATGCAGACTAAGCCCATGGGGAATGGAAAATTCTTCAAGATTTTAAAAGCTCCATCACATTGCATAAGGGATATGTTAAGGTCCTCATTAACATCTACGAAAAAAATTCTAGTTAGAGAAAGTGACTAACTAAGCCCTAGATGATGGTTGAAGATCCATCAATAAGTGAATATGATCTTGGATGAGATATTGTGTTTTCCAATTGATCATTATGGGATTCACTGATATACCTCTTTTTATTAAATAATGGTTTGATGGAGCACCCAAAGGAAGATGTTGCCACAAGTGAGTTTTTGGAGAAAGATCTAAGCTCTTTCCTCTTTTTAATTATTATCCATCTTCTTAATAGGAAAAGGCCACCAACTAAGAAAAGTATTTAAATCTCTTGGAAAGGTTGTTAAATCATCCAAATATTAAAATATTTGTGTAAGGTAATTAAATTTTATCAAAGAGCCACAAATCGAAATCTACAAAGTTGTTGGTTTTTCTTTTCAAATTTATAAAATTATTACAATAAAAAATATTTAAACGTTGTTTCTATTTAATTTATTTTTAATACCATTCAAATTATATGCATATTCCTTAAGTTTATCACATAGAAAACAAACCCCTATTTAATAAAAGAATGAATAAAATTATCATGACGTGTAAATTGATTTATGCTTGCAAAAAATGATCCAAAATTATTATGAAGTTTTTATCATTTTCTTAATTACAATGTAATGTTCGCACTTAATTCAAAATATATTTGTATCTAATCCAAATATATAATGAAAAATATTTAAAATGAACCCCAAATGACATAAATTCCTATTTAACTTAACTAATAAAAAATTATTTGCATCTCTTAACCAATACGGAGATATAGATAACTACAATCACCCATATTTATATATGTTCCCAAAACTATACATATGAAAGAATTAAAGATTTTGAATGACTGCTAGCTCTATAGAATAATTTGTGGAGGAATATTTAAAGAAAACTAAACTAAAAATAATTTAAAGAATAGTAAATTTAAATTAATTTTAAATTATTGATAATTTTTTTATATAATAGTTAGGAGTTGAATTAGGATCACTTATTTGTTATTATGCTTTTTATCATTGAGCTACCAACATATTTGATGATCAGTTTGGGTGTTGTTTATCCTCCAACACCCCTCTTGAGTCACATTATAGGTGATCATGGCCCCTAGTCTAGATTCACTTTGTTGACCTTACTCTAAACATTTTCATATATCATCTAAGAGTTGAATCTAGAACCACTTATTTGTTGTTGAGACGCTTTATTATTAAACTACCAACCCATTTGATAAACAACCTATTTATAATTCAAACATAACTTATTCTTCACCAACCAATTTCAAAAAAATCCAAAAGAGAATGAGTAAATACAAAATAAAAAATAAAAATTACACAAGTGAAACAAGCACTTTGAGCTATAAAGGATTGAGTGGTTCCACTACTAATTTTTGAATATTCCTCTATCGATTTCTAAGTGACCTGCCTATAAAAAACCTTTAACAGCTCTAGTGTAGAAAAATGTATCCCTTTACATTTTCACACTTGTTTGGACCCTCCTAATTAAAATGGACTTGATAATGCCTTAATTTTGTGTTGAAAAATGTATCCCTTTATATTTTCACACTTTTTTGGGCCCTCTTAATTAAATTGAACTTAGTTATCCCTTAATAATCCATTTTATTCATCTACAAGCCTAATAAATTACATTTTCCGAAGGGGAATCCTAGCAATAATTAATGCCACTATATAACACTTTACCTTGAGAAATGTGTGTTCCAAGAATAGGGACCTGGGACCCATTCGCCCATGGGAGAATGGGTCCTCCCTAAGCCTTTGAACCTAAATTTAAAATATTTTTTTGGTGGTATTTTAAGGTCCCCAAATCCATATTTCAATTTCAGCTTGTAATATTTGAATTTCTGGAAATTAAGGATACATACCTATAAATACAAGTTTATTTCATTAAGTTTCACCTAGAACTTTTATGATATTTCAAGAACAATTTCACAAGATCAAAGTTGATGATCAAGAGCATTCAAGAGTAGATATATCAGAGATTTATTGTAGTATTCTAGATCCAATCATCATGTCAAAGTCTTCTTGCATCATGCATGTTTTTGGAGCTAACATTGTGATGTAGGTTTCAAGATTCAAGTCAAAGATTCAAAGCATTATTCAAGCATCAAGATGCACATCCATTGAAATCATTTCATGCAAGTTGCAGACCTTCTAAGATCTCCATTCAAAGGTCCATTCAAGGGTTTGTTGAGTGGTAACATAACATTGTTCATTCTTCATTCCATCTTTCATACTTTATTTCAACTCAAGGTTTGATTACCAAAATGGAGTTTGACCAAGGAAAACACCCATTCACCAAAAAAAAACAATTTTTACCTCTTGTTTTTATGATTGCATATTTAGGTTGAAGAAGGATTGAATACCTTTTCAAGTGAAAGATTGGAAAAGTTGTCAAAGTTGCAAAAGTTATCAAAGTTGTTGTCAAATCATGGAAGTCAACCTACATATCTGATTTCTGACTTTCTAACATTGAAACCTGGACAAATCAGAAGCTATACATATCAGCATCAGAGGCTCCCAAAATATTTTTGAAAACCCTAACAAAAGACCCATTCACCCATGGGAAAATGAGTCCCATTTTACCTTCAGAATTTGACTTTTAGTGACTAGTAAACACCTTTCTGCCCTTCTCAAATCTACAATCAGATTTCTGGTTTTGCTAATATTGAGTTTCATATTGTTGTTTTAAGTTTTAATTAGCATAATTTGGTTGATTTCCTATTTTTATTTTTTCTCCCAAAAGTGTTGTTTGAACTTGACCCCCATCCTCAAAGCATAAGGAAATATGCAGATTCTCACATTGAGTTGATTCACCTAAGGGTTGTTAGTCGATTCTTTGTGGGGATCTCATTTCCCAATGAAATATTGAGAAATAGGCTCATCATAACCCCCTTGTTATCATTGATTGGTGAACCTCTTTTTTCAATGTTTCAATGTACAAATAATGCAATATTCAAGGGGATCATGGGAAAAATATAGTGTAATTTACTTCAAACATAGACTTCAAAAAATATGCTTGATGATCTAGGGATTTCCAATAACTGAAGGATCTCATGCTAAGGATGAATACACACACAAGAATTGATGGAAAAATACATTAAAAAGTTTTAAAAGAAAATAATTTTTATTTGCTACTCTCGAGTTCCTCTCTGATAATTTTAGATCCCCTTTTTTCTATATTTAGATGAGATTTATATAAAATTTATGTTAGAAGAACAACTGTAGTACATAGAAATTAGCTTAAAACAAAACTTGAACCTTACTTTATCTAGAGTTACAGTTGTAGATAATAGAGTTTGAAGCAACTAAATGGTCGTTGCTTATCATTATTTAAAAACATAGGATACATGAATACGGATGAAAAAAAATCATCAATCTTTCTATAATTATATTGACAACAAATAAAAACTAGTGTTGACATATTAAGATTCAAAGATACGTCAAAGACACATATTCATCATGAGCGTAATTCAGTTATTGATTATTCTAACATTCTCTCTTAATAACTAATTAAATTTTCATGGACTCCTAGGGCATGTGCACCAAGATGGAGCACAAAAAAGTGGACAAATGCCTAAAAACAATCAAAATGCATTCGTTTTTTGAAAAAAATAAAATAACACAAACATGTTATTTGAATACAAAAAATACACGCATTTTTATAAAATAAAATAAAACATGTGCACATTTTTATGAAAATAATGGACACAAAACACATAAGCATTTTAATGACTATAATATTATAATATAATGTATTTCTTTTATTAAAGGGTAAATGCTTTTGATCTAAAGCTATGAACCGGTGAGGTCACAAATGAGGGACCTCATCCCCAATAGAAACATTCAACAATTACACCCCAGTGGCATTTGAACCTGGGGCAAGAACAACACCAAAACAACTTAACCATCATAATATGTCACTATTGGCATAATATTATATTATATTAATATTATATATATATTATAATATTTATTTATTTTTAATTTCATTATTTAGAAATCTACAAATTCATAACATCCAATAATAGGAGACATGGAAAATATAATAACACTTCTATAACTATTATAAAAGAGATATTTTAAATAAATATTTTACAAATATTTGTGCATGACGAACCTCAAACCCTCAACAAATTCCCCACACCTAGCTATATTAGAAGTGGAGATTAAATCTCCATTAGTGCTCAAGAATTTATCAAAACCCTTCATATCATTCATCTCTACCCCAAACCTATACAGACTCAAAGCCATCTTAGTAGTCCTGTCTCTCGCAATAGCACCAACATCTAGAAAATCAACCACAAAACTACACTTGGGCGAAATAGGGATGCCTTCCAAAGCAAACATAATTGTGTCTCTGATGGTTGGAGCAACTAGGTGTCTACAAATACGAATCCCCCACTGGTGGGATCCCATCACCTACACAATTTCCATACAAAAATACTCATATACCATGTCATCATGGACATGACCACCCTCCCAAGTTGAGTGACCAATGATCTTTATAACAACATCCCTCGCGGCTTCTTTGTGCAGGCTAAATAATCTTCCAACTTGTTGTCCATGTGACTCTTGAAGGCACTTACACACAACACTAAAGTGATGACCAGCCATTTTGATTCCCCTAAAACCTCCTTCCCTCCTTATTTATGCTACACCAAAGCTACCTTAATAAGTTATCCAATACGGAACAACAAACCATGTTGTTACAAAGATCGTTGGATTTTATATAGATGTTGGACAAAACACTAAGTTTTGGGACAAGATGGCTAGGATTTTTCATATCTTTTGGGATTTGGAAAGTGTCCATGATTGTCCCTCCTATCTTGATCAACGCTAACACGTCTATTAGCACCGATTTTTAGTACCTTCGAAGGTACTTGAACATACATCTCTCTTAGCCTCAAGAATAGTTGCATGATTGGATGAGCATGAGGTCATCACCAAACTAGAAATTGAATAGGCTTCGCCATTATTGCTCCACTATAATGTGCTTATTCACTATTGTTCCTTCATGCTATAATGTGCATATTCACCATGGTGATGATTAAACAGTATAACCATCCTATGATCAATCTTCTCAGTACTGAGGCTTTCCATGTCAAGTAACAATGGTAATTGACAGGTGTTAGGAAAAGGTGTGGTGTACACCTTGCATATTGTTATAATGCAATATTTATTATGTGGTGTACCTAAGAAATATAGGCGTGTGCGCATCACATGGGTCTATCATTCTTGGGGCCACTTTATGTGTTGTATGTAACATTAAACATAAGTTTTTTGTAAAAATATACTTATTTACTATTGGGGAAAGTAATATAAATGAAGTATCCAATATTAAATGAGGGGTTAATGTTTTTTTAAGCTCATGGTATTAGTCACATGGTTTTATGTAATACACTTAGTGGTTTTGTGGGAGCTTGTTTCTATAAAAGCAACCACATGGACCATAGTTGTTCAAGGTTGGATAGTTGGATAGTTGGATAGTTGGCTATTTTGGCTAAGGGGTTGAGGTTAGATCTTGTTAGCATTTGTGAGGGTTTGGAGCATGGTATGGGATGTGTGGTTGCATTCTTGTTCACATGGAGTGCTTTTTGAGGGCTTGATGTTTCAAAAGTGTTCATGGAGGACTCTGAAGATGTATTATAATCTTTGTTGTTGAATAATACATGAGTGATGGATGCTTTTGGAGGCTGGGTTTTTCCCTCTTAAGGGTTTTCCCAGGGTATATCTTGTGTCATCTTTGACATGGTATGTTGTCTATTCTTTTGCATATGGATTCTAAATACTTGTTTACATAGATTTCTCTATCTGCATTATGTGGAAATTATCTTGGGTGGATGCATATTTTCTTTCATTTGGTATTAGAGCCATGGTTTTGGTTTCTATAAACCTTGTTGGAGTAGATTTGGTGTATAGTTGAATCTATGGCTTGCATGGAAATAATGAAGACTTTGCAAGATATGAGGGTTTTGTGCAGGTGTTTTTTGCAGATTAGTGGTTATTTTTTGTAGATCTAGGCTTATGAATCTTTTTTTGAAAAAGGGTTTTATGGATGTCCTCAATGAGGATTTTTTAGATGACCCCTTGGGATAGAATAGACCTCACCATTAGATCTAGAAGGCTTGAGACATGAAGATTGACATAAAATTTGATCTAATTTGGTTACAGGAAAAAATGCAAAAAAAAAATTGCGACCTTTCCCATTTGGTTGTACAACCATCAATTTGCAAGTCATAGAGAAAATAATTTTTTTTTTTAAATTACAAGATTGAAAATAAATTTCTGTAATTAAAAATTAAAATTTAAAAAAGCTCAAAAAATATTTTATTTAAATCAATTTTTTTTTTTAAAATGGTGGTGGGTTGAACCCCCCCCCTCCCGCCGTACTAGCAATCCCCTACATTATTGCAGGGAATGACACCCCTACAGTCCATAGGGGTTGTCAGCCCCTGGTCTGTTGGTGGGCTTTGCCCCAGCGGTTGGTTACCGGTGGTTGATGGGAATTTTAAAAGCCATCCACCTCAATGAAATATATATTTTATAATATCCCTTTTTAAATTTTTTAAACCACCATTTAATATTTAAAAAGTCCACCACATTTTTTAATGAAAATAAAATTAAACTTGGTGTAATGTTTATTTCGGGTCCAGAGGATAATGGGTGGCTCTACCACCACCAATGAGCCACCGATGCATCACCGCCCTACCACCAAGGGGTTATTTTTTGCATCTATTTACTAGAATTGGGCAACTTTTTTTAGGGGGCATAGCTTTCGCCCAGGGTATTTGTTTTGCAACTTCTTGGACTCGTTGGAAAGGTGATTCTAAGCACTATGCAATAGTGTGATTGGTTTTTCCATATTTTTCCTTTTTTGACATTGAAATTATTTTTGAAAGTCAAATGTTCCCCTTTTACTTGGAGAGGTCATATCTTGTGCATATAGAGTCATATTTTGGGCTTCGAATAGTCAACGAAAATCTTGTTCAAAGCACTACAAAGTGGATAAAATTTGGAGTTGTTTTGGCATGGTTTATTTATTGTTGTTCTAATCTAAGTTATATATGGGTTACTTTGACTATGGTTATTTTGTGAGCTTATGTATTATTGGATCTTGGTGATTTGATGTTGGATTCATTGTATACTCACATGCACATCTCTAATTACTCTCACTCAATAGGGTTATCAGTATATTGTTGGATTTGTATGTTGCAGTGTTGTAGGATGTCTATACTTACATGTTGCATTTATGAATTGGATATGGGTTTTTTTATGCCCATAGATACTTCAATTTTGATGCATTTTCAGTTTAGTGACTTGATTTAGTCACTTGTTTTACTGGTTTGATTGTCATGTTGAAGAGGAGAGATGGTATTAACAGGTGCAGTCATGATGTGAGACCTATGTAGTTGACTTCATTATGTAGACATGTGGGACACTGTTGGATTGAGTTTCTAGTACATTTGGTGGTGATCATGGTGTCATGGATGTTCCTTGTGCTTTAGGTACTTGGCGATTGTTTATTTAGGTGCTTTGTTGGTGGTGTTGGATTGGTTCTTGATTTGGTTTGTGGTGGTGTATCTTCTTGTATTGAGGATAATGGTTATGGTTAGTATTCATTAAGGAGGTTTTTATCATGATTTCATGGATAGCTTGGTTACATAATTCAATGGGAGCTTGTGGCAATGATGGTTTTGTGGTGTTATATCTTCTTGGTTTGGAGATTGTGGTTTGTACTCTTCCCTTTGGGAGCTCAGTGTTGAGTTCTTTGATTGAATTGGGGTCATGGAGGATCTTCATTTAGAGGATGGTTATCATGTTGCTATGGAGATCTCGGTATCATAGTTTAGTGAGAGCTTGTGGTGATATGTGGATTCACCATTTGATGGTGGATGATCTTGTACAATGTTTGTTGGTGTCCTAGATGGACTTTTGGATTCTAATTATATGTAGTGAGGGTCCATTGGCATCTTTGGTTTCATTGATAGGAGGTGTTTGTCTTCATGTGGTTTGGATATGTTGAAATCTTAGTTAGCCATGGAGGACTCATTAGTCCTTGGTTGAGGTGTCATGATTTGTATTCTGATGTATGATCCTTGTTTTGATAATGATGGATTTGTCTTATTTAATGATGTACTCTTGATTTTGAATTAGAGTGTTAGCATGATACAAGTGCTTGATATGTGTTTTGGATCATATGATCTTATTTTGAGGAGGTGTGATATCATGATGTTATGTGTATGTTCTTGATTTTGTGATTGGGATATGACTTTGATCTTGGTTGGTTCTCTTAGTATTGGGTACATTCATCATTTGTTTGATTACTTCATGATGGTGTTGTGTTGCATTTGGAGTTTTGCATGGCTTGATTGGTTATAGGTACTCATGGATACTTGGAGACATAGATGAGGTTAGGAGATCTCCTAAGATTAGAGATATGTGTTGAGATGGTTACACATTGATGAGGTTTCAACTGAAATTTTGAGGAGCCTACACCTTGGTTTTGACGTGAGTTCAACATGAACCTATGAGGAGAGTGTTCTTGGATGATTCATGATGACTTGGATATCTTGGAGAAGCATTCTCATTCCCCACTCTTGGTCTACTCGATGGTTTATCATTTGAGAGGTATTGGCCATTGTTACTTTCAGATGCATTATGTTTTATGTTTTATCTTCTAATGCATATGGATCTTGAGATATGGATGGTTATTTCTAGATGGTTCATTTGAGGGATGTTGGCATGTTTATCTCCTTATGGATTGTGAGATTATTTATTGATGTTGAGTTTAGGAGATGTTATTGGGCCTATTTCCTTCATTTGGAATGGATTTAGTTTGATCTTCCTTTGGTTAGAGATGCATACATCTTAGTTATGGTTATGTGGATAGTGTTATTCTCTTTGGGGTTTTATGGACATCATACTTTACACAGTTGGCATTTAGAGGTGTGTAGAAGGACATTCTATAGGTTTTGATTTGCACGTTCTCTCTTTGGTCTTGTTCTAATTCCTGGATGTTTGGTTTCACATTACATTGGTTTTGAGGTTTGGTTGGAACTATGGTGATCACTAGGCTTGTGTCATGTGTTGTCACTTGGTTTTTGGGTGATGACATGGTTGTTTCTTTTATCTCTTTCATTTGTTGGGTTTGGAGACCTTGGGAGAGTTATGGAGACTTGTGATGAGAGATGTATTGCAGCATTTTGGTTTGCAAGATTTACATATCTTTGTGGATGTTACTTGGTACTATATGATGTTGGTTACACTTCTATGTGTTGCTAGTGGTGGATCTTGGATGCCTTGATCATTATCAAATTTGACATTACCTATGTAGTGGGAGTTCTTAGATGTGTATGTTCATTATATGATAGGTTTGGAATATGGAGCTTGTGATTGCATGTTATGGATTGTATATGTTGTTGGCATGAGATTCACTTATTATGATTTGTATACCTTTGAGGTATGGATATTTGGATGTGTTAGCATTTTTTGTGTATGTTATTTTTAGCTATGGTGATTATTTCTTGACAACTATTGATACATGTTTGTTACCTTTGGATTGAGTGTTTGTGTATTCGGATATCAATGGAGGTAGGACTATTGCTTCATTTGTGACAAATAGTGTGGCATCTCTTTGGATGGTTTCTTATCTTTGTGCGGTTGGCACAATATAGGATGAGATCATTCATGTTGGAGGTGGCGGTCACCTTGATTCTTGTTGAACCTATATCTTGATGGAGCACATGGAGCACTTTGATTCCTTGATGGTATATGTGGATAGAGGGATTGTTCCCTTGTTCATGTATGATTTTACTTGTTTACCCCTAAAATGTTATAATGTAATATTTATTTATTTATTATGTGGTTCATCTAGGGCATCTAGGGGTATGTGCATCACATGGGTCTAGCATTCTTGGGGCCACTTTATGTGTTGTATGTAATATTAGGACATAAGTTAAGTTTTTAAAATGTATTTATTTAATATTGGGTAAAGTAATATAAATAAATTACCCAATATTAAATGAGGGGTTAATGGTTTTGTAACTCATGGTATTAGTCACTTGGTTTTATTATAATACCACTTGGTGGTTTTTTGGGAGCTTGTTTCTATAAAAACAACCACATGGGTAGTTTTTCAAGGTTGGATAGTTGGCTATTTGGGCTAAGCGGTTAAGTTTATCTCTTGTTAGCATTTGTGAGGGTTTGGAGCATGGCATGGGATGTGTGGTTACATTCATGTTCACATGGAGTGCTTGTTGAGGGATTAATGTTTCAAAGGTGTTCGTGGAGGACTTTGAAAATGTATTGTGATATTTATTGATGAATAATACATGAGCAATGGATGCTTTTGGAGGCTAGGTTTTTCCCTCTTGAGGGATTTCCCAGGGTATATCTTGTGTCATCTTTGATGGTATATTGTCTATTCTTTTGCATATGGATTCTGAATACTTGTTTGCATAGATTTCTCTATTTCGGTTATGTGGAAATTATCTTGGTTGGATGCATATTTATTTTCAATAGGGTGTTGGGTACTGAGAATTGTCACATACTGATAATTGTTACCGCCATTTTCTTACCTTAGATTTTAGTAGCGATGGTAATTGATGATAGTGATTGATAGGGATTTGGGTAATGAGAATCGTGGATTATCCAACACCTCAAGTACCTACCACCCCAATGTTTCGCTCCTCACACCCCTAGCCAATTTCCAATTTGATGATGACCTCATGCTTTTAACTCCACAAAGCACATACATGTTTTTAACTTTATAAAAAATGTACACATTTTGTTTAGTTTTGAGTTTTAACAATGGATTTACCTTTGCAAAACACATATGTGCTTTTACCTTACAAAAATACATCCATTTTTTATTTAGTTTTGAGTTTTAACGATGCATTAATTTTAAGTTTTAACTTAAAAAATTCGTACATGTTTTTCTTAGTTTTAGCTTAGAATGGTGGATTTACCTTTATAAAACATGTACATTCTTTTAACTTAACAAAACACATATGTTTTTTTCTTAGTTTTTGGATTACGATGGATTTAACATACCAAAACCCTATGCGCTTAATCCTAACACAAATACACTTAACTATAAGCTCTATACCCATAACCTTAAACCTTAGATACCCTATATCGTCAACCCTAAACCTTATCCTATTGAATAGGACAAGTGAGAGGGAGGTTGAATCAGTTGGCACAAAATTAAACCTTTAATTCAATCACGGAACTAATACTTAATACTTCTTGAATGATTAATCATCAAATTCCAATGCAGAAACTCAAATCCAACACATAAACACAATAACACCAAATATATGTGGAAAACCCAATGAGGGAAAAACCATGGTGAGGATTAACTCACACTATAGAGAATATCAAAACCGATTAAAAAAGGGCTCACTGCCCGAATAAGGACTCACTGTCTAGAACAAGGACTCACTGTCCAATAGGGCTACAACCTAGAGGGTTCACTGCCATAGAGATATAAAAGATGGCTTTCTACCAAAATATAAAAGTTACGGATCACTGCCAGAAGTGTGAACTGATAGGATACACCTTCCTTGTGCAGGATTGAGTTCCAATGAAGTTCAAAAGATGAAGTACTTCCTCACACAACAGTCGTTGCATTGATCCACAATTGATAAAGAATTTAAGCTCAAATCTTCACATACCCCTTAATCCTTTTCACACTCACCTTTCACTCTTTCTTCACACACATAATCATTCGCTTCAAAACATCTTATATATGATTCATGTAATACACCATATTAGATCAGCTAAGATCTATACAAAACATCCCAAGGTAATTTCAATCTTCTTAATACATAACTTGTGTTAGGTCGGCCAAGGCTGGGACCCAAGATAAAAAAACAATTGTACCAAACAAAGAAACACTCTAGTGTATAGAGTTAGACTCTATCATTGATAACTTACTACTCCCAACACAAAACATCTCAAGATCTCGAATATAGTTTTATGAGTGAATCATAATGACATAGTTAAGATATCAAAGTGATAGCTTGTCTTGCGGTAGAATTCGGACCAAAAACCAACACACTGATTCATTGATAAAGAACATCTTTGATAGGAATTAGATTCTAATAAATGCCTCATAGATTTGGTACTATTTTGACATTGATGACAACCATTTGATGCAATCCAATTTCCAACAATCTCCCCCTTTGTCATTGATGGCATCACAAGATGTGAAAAGCCAATAACAACATCCTTTGTAGTTTTCTCTTTTTGTTGAGCTATAATGATTTTCATTTTTCACATGTTCTCTCTCCCTCTTTCACATCAATGGAAAAGGAAGGTTGATTTATCTCCCTCATAGTTCAAAAAAAATTCACACAAAAACATTCTTTTAAAATGATATTAAAAATGGTTCTTTACCTCTTCTCCTAAAACATCTCCTTGTATTTTTCTTTTAATTTCAGAAGAAATGTCTTCCAGGAATTCACTGCCAATCTGATATTTAAACAAATACTTTTGTTCATCACTATTGAATCAATTATTTCCAAAAGAGTATCTGGGATAGTGATATTTTGTTCATTTTTCTCAGCTTCCTCCAAAAGACCAAAAGTTTGGTCCAGTCTCAATTCAATTATCTCTTTGAATTTCCAAAATTCCTTCACAATATTATCCCTCTGTACCAGTATCTCTGCTAGTTTAGATTGTAAGGAATTGATCCTTTTCTTCTACACTCCATCCATGTCATTAAGGATATCATATGTTTTTCCAATAGAATCCAACTCAAGCTCAATATCATCGATCTTTGTTCTATAGTTTTTGATAGCACTAGGCCACTAGAGATAATACCTATACACACTGTTTACACTTTTGATTCATGTCTTTAATTCATTTATGCTCTCAATCAATTTATTCTATGCATTCCCACATTTTTCTTCCATAGCCAATTGAATCTCATCTTTTTCTTCTGCTTCCTTAGGTAACAATACCTTTAGTTTGTCTTCAATTTGCTCAATCAATACTTCTAGTAAGACATTTTTCAATTCGCTTAGATCAATATCATTATGAATTATGTAAGTAGCCAAGGTGTCTATGATCTAATCTTGTTCGTATGTTGGTCGAGACAACCAAGCATCTCCAATTTTCTTTAGTAAAATATTCTTCATCATAACCCGCTGATACCAAATCAATTTCCTCTATAATCTTTGATTCATTTTCTTCTCTCTTCTCCTCTATCTTCAACTTCTTTATTTTTGGAGGGAAACTTGAAATGATTCTTCTTGATTTCCATTTCCCAGAGGATGATCCTACCTCAAATATCCCAACTAGACTGGAAACCATGTCAAAGCTCCATGCATTTATTTTATTTACAAAGTATTCTTTACAAATCTTATCCTTTTCTGCTAGACATTCTAGATACCGGTAGACCTGCTTACCAACCGGTACGAATGACTTCCACACAACATTTTCTTTTAATGGTAATGACTTTAGAAAATACATCATCAAACATATAACCAAAGATCCAAAACGAAAAGGGTAATTATCTTCCTTTGTCATAGTAATGTTTTCCATTAATTGATTCCTCAATAATTCACACAATTTGAAATCCTCATTCTTTTCACCAGTTGATGTGCAACATAAACAACAATCTCTAAAGTAGAACCTTCCCTATTTTTGAAATAAACCTTATATGAAATTCCATATGCCACATACCTTATCATAGGGTCAGCTATAGTATGAATTTTAAGTGCCCACTGGTCTCTTGTCACTCCAGTTAGGGCTTCGACCTCTTTTTTCTTTATTGACTTTTTCACTAGAACGGGTCCATTATTACATAATCCTATAATTGTTGCAATTGCTTCCTTTGTAATCCCATTGGGTTTTTTGAAGAATATCTAATCACCTTGAATTCTTCTTAGGACAAACTAAACAATATTTGTATCCAAAAAATATGGAAATTCCCTCCAAATGTCTAACCCCTTGTTCCCTAGACTCTTGACCTTTTGTATTCTCTCAACTAAAAGGGAACCTTTGAAATTTTGAATCTTTTTATGGTTAAATTCATCAATTTGTAACTTACTCAATTTCTTCAATTTGTCACAACACAAATCAAATACCACCATTGCCTTTGACTCCATTGTTTCAGCTTTGTTCTTCATACTTTTTCTTTCCACAACCCTAACTCCTTATTTCTTAGCTGCACTTTAATCCTTATCTCATTCAATTTGCAACGTGAAAAAGAATGGCCACTCAACATCCTTATTTAACTTGTCACTTTTAGGGTTTTATCATAAAAAGTAATTTATCGCTTATGACATCATCATTAGTACTTTACTCTATCAGTACCTTCCCCTCAGCCAAAGCTACTAGATCAACTTCCAAATGACGAAAAAATTATACTGGAATCTGATTCAACAGACCCATTTCCACAATCTTCCCTTTTCTCCAAGTCATGATACTTTTCTTGAATTCATCTTATTTTTCCCTAATTTTGCATTCATTGCTTTTCACCTTTTACATTGCCAGATACACTATAAACCAAGAAGAGCTCCGCAATTTTCTTGATTTGCATCTTTTCCATTGAATTTTCTCCAATACCTTCAAAATAATGTTTTACATTATTTATCCTTGTGTCATCGCATGACACCTCATATATCGGGGGCATGTTAGATTTTTCTATGACTTCTCCCCCTGAAACCATTACTTGGTTCAGTATTTGAAAGAGGTATCTGCACCAGATGCAGATACAGAGTTTCATTGATTCATCCTTGTTCTCAGGTTCTTCCTTCTTCCTCCAAATTTTTTGGCATCTCTCTCCTTACTTCTTTTGGATCTACCTTGTTCACAAGTTTGATCTTTTGTTCTAGATTAGTTTTCTTCCCAACTTTGCTCCTATAAGATTTTGAGATATGTCTTGGTTTGTTACAAGTGTAGCACATAACATATCTTTGATCAAATGGATTTTCATTTATCTTTGACATGCACTAATTAGACTTGTGTTCAAAGATATTACATGTGCAATAGTAGCCTTAAAAAAATGAATTCTTCTACTACTATTAAACCTATTCATCATCAACTGGCTTCTACATTCGGTAGCTCTATGTCCAAACTTGTTGCAAACATAACATTTTCCAACAAAGAATCCAGCATTCTAACTCATTCTATTCTGGTTCATCCTACTTCTGCATTTTGTTGCTCTATGTCCGAATTTACTGCATGAGAAATAAAAACCATTAAAGGATGGGTACCTTTGAGCATTAGTTTTTTAGATGGGAAACCTTTCGGTATTTTTCATTCAGTTCTTGTTTTGATAAGTATTGCCTTGAAATTTCCTTTGATTGTTCACTTCATTGAAAATTGGTTTAGTCTTTGAGATTTTCCCTTCTTCAAGTCCTAGACCACCTTTATCCTTTGCAGGTTTCTGAGATGAAATCAACTCATCAAGCATTGTAGAACTTGCCTTGAACTTTTCTTCATGAGATTTTTCTTTTTCCAAATCAGCTATTAGGGTTACTACTTCTTGTTCAAGCTTATCACATTTTTCTTTCTTTTGATTGATGGTCTCTTTCAAGCATCCTTCCTCTATCTTGCTTTGTTCAATTTCCAATTTCAGATTTTCTTCCATACTTTTGCTTTCTTCAAGTTCATTCTTAGATTCTCAACAGTCTCATTTCCTTCCTTTAGTTCCTGATTAACTTCTTTATGTTTCAATTTGAACTTTTGGATATGATTCCTTAGTTTCTAAATGCATTCTTCTACTTGCTTGACATTTTCTTTTAGATATTCATTTTCAGACTCTGAAGTCTTTGTTCTCAATTCTTCATCCAAGTCAGATCCCTTCACCATTTTTTCAACCTACTAAGATCTACTTCAAGTTGTTAAACTAATTCCAAAGGACCGAGCTCTAATACCAATTATTGAATAGGATAACTAAGAGGGGGGTGAATTAGTTTTCATAGAATTAAACCTTTAATTCAATCACGGAACTAATACTTAATACTACTTGAATGATTAATCATCAAATTCCAATGCAGAAACTCAAATCCAACACATAAACACAGTAGCACCATATTTACATGGAAAACCCAATGAGGGAAATCCATGATGAGGATTAACTCACACTATAGAGAATATCAAAACTGATTACAAAAGGGCTCATTGCCTGAAATAAGGACTCACTATCCAGAACAAGGACTTATTGTCCAACAGGGCTACAATCCAGAGGGCTCCCTTTCATAGAGATAAAAAAGATGGCTCTCTACCAAAATATAAAAGTTATGGCTCACTACCAGAAGTATGAACTGATAGGATACACCTTCCTTATGCAAGATTCAGTTCCAATGAAGCTCAAAATATGAAGTGTTTCCTCACACAGTAGTCGCTCAAAAAATCTGCATTGATCCACAACTGATAATCATTTAGGATCAAGTCTTCAAATACCCCTTAATCCTTTTCGCACTCACCTTTCACTCTTTCTTCACACACATAATCATTCGCTTCAAAGCATCTTATATATGATTCATGTAATACACCATATTAGGTCGGATAAGATCTATACAAAACATCCAAAGGTAATTTCAATCTTCTTAATACATAACTTGTGTTAGGTCAGCCAAGACTAGGACCCAAGACAAAAAACAACTGTATCGAACAGAGAAACAACTGTAGTGTACAGAGTTAGAATCTGTCATTGATAACTTACTGCTCCCAACACAAAAAATCTCAAGATCCTGGATATAGATGTCTCAGTGAATCATAATGCCATAATTAAAATATCATAGTCATAGCTTGTCTTGTGGTAGAATCTGGACCAAAAAAATAGCACACCAATTCATTGATAAAGAACATCTTTGATAGGAAATAGCTTCTGATAAATGCCTCATACATTTGGTACTGTGTTGGCATCAATGAAAACCATTTGATGTAATCCAATTTACAACATATCCCTCAACCTTAAGACCTCCACTTAGCCCTAGGTCGTAAAGCCTATACACTCTACCCTAGACCTTATACCTTCAACCCTCAAGGTTCCTATACCCTTAAACCTAAACCTTATCGCTCAGTAAGAGAGGAGAGAGGAGATATCTACATAGAGATCTTCATAGGGAGAGAGGGAGAGGTATATAAGGAGAGATTAGGGGAGAGGTAGGAAGGGGAGATATATAGAAAGTTGAGATAGAGAGAGAGGAAGATAGTGTATAGAGAGGCTAGATAAAGAGAGGTAGATCTAGGGAACTAAATCTAATAGGTTAAAACCTTAACCATATACTTGACTGGATATGCCCTATATCATAAACCTTATCCCTCAACCCTTGGAACTAGCACCAATAGGTTAAACCCTATACCCTTAACCCTAAACCTTATCCCTCAACCCTAGGCCCTAAAGCCTATGGGATAAACCCTCAACCCTATACCATATACCCTCTTGACCCTAAACCCTATCCCTCAACCTCGGTCCCTAAGGCCTATATAATAAACCCTCATTCATATATACTCAACCCTAAACCATATATCATATACCCTCAACCCTAAACCATATCCCTCCACCCTAGGCCCTAAATCCTATAGGATGAAATCTCGATCCCTCATGCACTTGATCTTAAATGCTATACCCTCAACCCTATACCTTAAATCATATACTCTCAACCCTAAAACCTACACTCAACTCTAAGCCACAAACCCTATACACTCTACCCTAAAAAAAGTAGCTTCAACCCTCAAGGTTCCTATACCTTGTATATTTTGGTCATTAGGTTCTCATCCTTGTTTTTGTGTGTCACCAAGCTAGTTCCTATAACAAAATTTGTTAGCCCCCTAAAATTCCAATTATCTTGACTATCCCTTGTCATAGGAATCCTAGGATCTATCCCATCTATCTTTGGTCTTTACAAGATATATCATTCCTCATATTAGACCACATTAACCCACATGTCATCCTAATGGAAAAGGATATTTGATATCTCTTATTATTTTTGGGGTTCTTTCAAATTTTTGTTTCTAATCTTCTTACTCTACCTACTTGAGGTCACCATAATTCATCATATCATGGTCTGCTTTGACTGGTAGAAATAGGGTCATGTCTTGGCTTTTTTTTATCATGTTTTCTTAGTTGTATAGTGTTGTACCCATCAAGATTCATTGTGATCTTGTGTTGTACTAGGGCATCCTCTTGTGATTGTGGTTTTTCAACATTGGACCCTCCAAAGCCCTTCTAACTTTCTAGGATGTTGAAGCAATCTCTGTGTTTGTTGTGTCAGTATTATGCATGTGATATAACATCCACCTTGGTTCTACATACCTTGGTGCATAGTATCGCATGCATTATCAATTTAAGTGCTCTTCACATTGCAGTTGAATGTATTAAGATGGTCGCCTAGTCTTCATATCCATCTAACTCATCTCTTCATTGCATTTTCATCTTAACTCTTTAGATTTTTTATTCTAAGAATCTTTTCATCATTACATTTTCATCTTAAGTGTTTATATTTGTTATTCTAAGAGAGGCAGAGATAAAGAGATATGTGAGATAGAGAGAGATAGAGAGAGGTGAGATGGATAGAAGAGAGGAGGAGATGTGAGACTCAACCTTAAACTATATACCCATAACCCCAAACCCTATACCCTATACCATCAACCTTAAACCCTATACCCTCAACCCTAAACCCTATACCATCAACCCTAAACCTTATACCCTATACCCTAAACTCTATACCCTATACCCTCAACCATAAACTTTATACCATGTATCCTCAACCCTAAACCCTATCCCTCAACTCTAGGTCTTAAAGCCTATAGGCTAAACCCTCAAACCTATACCATATACCCTCTTGACCCTAAAATCTATCCCTCAACCATATACACTCAACCCTAAACCCTATATCATATACCCTCAAACCCTAAACCATATCCCTCAACCCTAGGCCCTATATCATCAATCATAAACCCTACACCCTATAACCTAAACCCTAATACATAAACCTTATACCCTATATGTTAAACCCTAAAACCCAACATTAATAATATATTATGTTGAAACCTACATAATTAAATTTAATCCTTAAACCCTTGAATCTCAACACTCTATCATAAACCACCAACCCTAAACCCATAAACTATTATCCCTACATGCGAAATAATGAATAACTTAGAGATACCTGAGATAGAGAGAAGATGTGAGATAGAGAGAAGAAAGATCTACTTAGAGAGGGATGGAAAGGTAGATAAGAAAGAGAGAGATGTGAGATAGAGAGAAGAGAGATCTACATAGGGAGGGAGGGAGAGGTATATAAGGAGGGATGAGAGGAGAGGTGGGAAGGGGAGATATATAGAAAGCTGAGATAGAGAGGTAGATAGTGGAGAGAGAGCTCGGTTAGCTAGAGAGAGGTATATCTAGGGGGAGAGAGAAGATAGATCTGCATAGGGAGGGAGGGAGAGGTAGACAAGAAAGAGAGAGATGTGAGATAGAGAGAAGATAGATATACATAGGGATGGAAGGAGAGGTAGATAAGGAAGGATTCAAAGGGAGAGGTAGGAAGGGGAGATAGATAGGAAGTTGAGATAAAGAGGTAGATAGTGGAGAGAGCTCAGTTAGATAGAGAGAGGTAGATCTAGGGGAGAGATGGAAGAGATATCTACATAGGGAGGGAGGGAGAGGTAGATAAGAAAGAGAGAGATGTGAGATAGAGATAAGAGATATCTACATAAGGAGGGAGAGAGAGATAGATAAGGAGGGAGTCAAGGGGAGAGATAGGAAGGGGAGATAGATAGAAAGTTGACATAGAGTTAGATAGTAAAGAGAGCTTGATTAGATGGAGAGAGGTAGATCTAGGGGAGAGAGAGAAGAGATATCTACATAGGGAAAGGGAAGGTAGATAAGTAAGAGATATGTGAGATAGAGAGAAGAGAGATATACATAGGGAGGGAGGGAAGGTAGATAAGGAGGGATGAGGGGAGAGGTAGGAAGAGATAAATAGAAATATTAGATAGAGGTAGATAATGGAGATGATTAAGATAAAAGAGAGTTAGATCTAGGGGAGAGATAAAAAAGTCTACATAGAGAGGGAGAGGTAGATAAGAAAAGAGAGAGAGATGTGAGATAGAGAGATATACATAGGAGGGAGAATTAGATAAGAAAGAGATGTGAGATAAAGAGAAAGAAGAGAGATCTACATAGAGGGAGGAGGGAGGGAGAGGTAGATAAGGAGGGATTCAAGGGGAGAGGTAGGAAGGGGAGATAGATAGAAAGTTGAGATAGAGAGGTAGATAGTGGAGAAAGAGATCAATTATATAGAGAGAGGTAGATCTAGTGGAGATATAAGAGAGGTCTACATAGGGAAGAGGAGGAGAATTAGGAAAGAGGAGAGATAGATAGAAATTTGAGAGATAGAGAGAGAGGTAGATAGTGGAGAAAAGAGCTCAGATTAGATAGAGAGGTAGATAAGAAAGATAGAGGTGTGAGATAAAGAGAAGAGAGATCTACATAGGCAGGGAGGGAGAGGTAGATAAGGAGGGATTCAAGGGGAGAGGTAGGAAGGGGAGATAGATAGAAAGTCGAGATAGAGAGGTAGATAGTGGAGAGGTAGATATAGTGGAGAGATAGAAGAGAGGTCTACATTGGGATGGAGGGAGAGATAGATAAGGAGATATTCAAGGGGAGAGGTAGGAAGGGGGGATAGATATAAAGCTGAGATAGAGAGGTAGATAGTGGATAGAGAGCTCGATTAGATAGAGAGAGGTAGATCTAGGGGGGAGAGAGAAGAGAGATCTACATAGGGAGGGAGGGAGAGGTAGATAAGAGAGAGATATGAGATAGAGAGAAGATATATCTACATAGGGAGGTGGGAGAGGTAGCTGGGAGGGATTCAAGGGGAGAGGTAGGAAGGGGAGATAGAAAGCTAATATAGAGAGGTAGATAGTGGAGAGAGAGCTTGGTTAGATGAGAGGAAGATCTAGAGAAGAGATCTACATAGGGAGGGTAGGTAGATAAAAAAGGGATGGATGCAAGGAGGTAGAAGGGAGATAGATAGATGAGTGAGGATACAGAAGTGAATGGTGGAGAAATAATGATTAGAAGGGAGAGGTAGGAAGAGGAGATAGATAGAAATATAAGAGAGAGAGGTAGATGGTCTAGGGGAGAGAGAGGAGATATCTACATAGGGAGGGAGGGAGAGGTAGATAAGAAAGAGATAGATATGAGATAGAGAGAAGAGAGATCTATATAGGGAGGGAGGGAGAGGTAGATAAGGAGGGATCCAAGGGGAGAGGTAGGAAGGGGAGATAGATAAAAAGTTGAGATAGAGAGTTAGATAATGGAGAGAGAGCTCAATTAGATAGAGAGAGGTAGACCTAGGGAGAGAGAGAAAAGAGATCTACATAGGGAGGGAGGGAGAGGTAGATAAGAAAGAGAGAGATGTGAGATAGAGAGAAGAGAGATCTACATAGGGAGGGAGGGAGATGTAGATAAGGAGAGATGAGGAGAGAGGTAGGAAGGGGAGATATATAGAAAGTTGAAATAGATAAGTAAATAGTAGAGAGAGAGCTCAGTTAGATATCTAGAGAGAGGTAGATCTAGGGGAGAAAGAAGTGAGATAGAGAATAATAGAGATGGGGAGGAGAGTAGAGAGGGGAGAGATGTGAGATGATATAAGAAGAGGTAGGTAGAACCTCAACCCTCTATCATCAACCATAAACCCTATATCCTCAACCTTAAAGAAGTTAGGAGATGCACCTTGAACCCTTCACACTAAAACCTATACCCTCAACTCTAAATTCTTCATAGAAATGAGAGCACATTAGAGAGAGACAAATGGAGGAGTGAGAGAGAGAGGGAGGGAGAGACAAGAGAGGGAGGGAAATAAATATGGAGAGAGATACAATGAGAATTTTTATCTTTATAGGAACATGAGCACATTATAACTCACTTGCTCCTATTAAGATGACTTTTTGAGCATGGGGGAGACATTTTCTTCCTAGAAACATGAGCAAAATATAACCTAGATAGAGACATATTAAGAGAGATAGAGAGGTAGAGAGAGTTAGGGAGAGAGGGAGGGAAAGATTTAGATAGGGAGAAAGAAGAATTAGAAATAGGGAGTGGTGAAACCTTAAATTTTCATCATTCCACTATTCCCATCTTCAAGCCTATGAAATCTCCTTCCTTGGTGTCATTAGGGTTGAGGGTTTTATCACTTTACTCATTTATACCCTTAATCCATTTGTTGATTTGTGTTCTCGTGTTGACCGGCTGAACCAGTTTACTAGTTTCTTAAATGCCTTCATGTGGCATTTATTATCGTTGTTCAACTAGCCCCAACACCTTGGTTACCATCGAGCCTAGTAGGTCCCTCTTTTATGAATAAATTTTGTGCACGTGCCTTTAGTGTTACTTAAGCCTACTCTTCATTGTCTATCACTGGCATTTAAGCCATCGCATCTTGTTTTGTGAAAATTTTCTTCTAACCTGTGATGAGCGATCTAACGTTTATTCTTGGAACTCTTCCCATCGCTCATTGTGTGTTTTATTGTTATTATGAGAAGGTAACCTATGATGAGTGATGTGGTTAAGGTCTTAACCCATCACTGGACCTTGCACTATCACTGGTTACATTGTGCCTTTCTAAGGAGAACCTGTGACCGCCGATGGGTGGAATTTTCTCCCCATCACACGGGTTTGGTTTATTGCCGATCAGGGTGGCTTGGTAGGGAGACAACCCGCAATGAGCGAGATGAAGCAAAAATATTTGGTTGTGATCTTCTCACAGCCAAATCGGCAGTTAGTATCTCATCGCTTGCTCCAGGGCCATTGCTTGATGAGGTTTCAAAATGGATTGTGAACTAGTGATGGGTGATGCTCTCAAGATGTGGTCAATATTTTACCATGATCAACATGATCGACGGTGGATGAGCCAAGGATGATTGGGTAAGGACATGGATGGATACGTGTCTACTTTAAAGCACCTCCTTACTATTTCCTGGCATGGTCCATAAAGCAAGTAGCAACTCTTAATGTACCTTGTTGATCAAGTTTTAAATCCTCAGTAATTGACGGTCAGGATCTAGCATGCAGTCATTGATCTTCCTACCCACGTGAGTGAGACAAGATGGCTATTAATTGCAATTGGCCTTGAATCCCTCTATTTAATGAGGATTTTTTGTGGCTTGATTAAACCATTTGTGAATTACCAGAGCACATAATTAATTGTTGTGAGTACTAGAAGGATAATCGTAGAATTTTTGAGTGCAAGCAGTTGCTAAGGTGGTGGCATGGCATCTTTTGGCATGTAGGTGTGTACGCTTGTTGCATTGCTAATTATGGTTCAGCTATTCTCTGCGACTAAAATCTATGGGTGTTTTTGTTCTTCTGCATAACTGGCTCTGGTTGTCATTGCATCTTGAAACAATGAGTGAACCTAGATGTTGCACCATTTCATAGGTCTCAAAGGTTGAGCATGCAAGAACCAATTGCATACATGCCTGAGGATAAACCCCTCCCAGCTAAGGTGCCAATTGTTCCAAAGAAAAGGATAAGTGCACGCAGGAAATGTGAGAAGGTGGTTGTTAGGAGCACCTATGCCCTTCAAAGCAAAGTTGTGTCATAGAAACTGGCTGAGATGAAGGAGAAGGGACCTCTATTTGTGAACGAATTAACAAGGACTGGTTTACATCCTAGGGTTTGTTCAGAGAAACCCGTCGCTCTTATCTTAGTTTCTAATAGTTCTTCAAGTGAAGAGGGAGGAGTTGGTCATGGCCCTAGTCAATGCCCTGCTTCTTTGGTGCCTTATAGCAATTCAGAGGACGAGATTGTTATTGCAACTCCACTCTTTGTCATAAGAATCATTGAGGGTGGCTATTCGGCGGCTGACAAGGCTGATTGAACCTCGTGTCCTCTTCTAGTGGTGTAGGGTTTTGGATGTTGTGGTGATGTGGCTTCTAGGTGGCTAGTTCTATTGGTTTGCTTTGTTGGTGTTGGTTCGTGGGTTCATGTTGATGATTGTGATGGTGGTTACTCTGATGTTGGTGAATGTGCCAATTTTGGTGACGCATTTTGGAAGGCTTGTGTGGCGGCTTCAACAAATGGGTTGGTCCTTCTTTTTTCCTTTTGTTTTTCCCATGATAAAGGAATGACTAAGATGTAACGATTCAAGAAATTAACCTCGGTGAAATGAACTTTGAAATTAACATGAAATGTAATTACATTTGAGTTGGATGCTTTGTCGCTCCCTTATATTATAAAAGGGATTTCATGGCTCAATGTAAGGGGTTTTGATTGATTTTTTGAGTCCAATAGGTTCTAGGTAAAATTGAAGTATAGGAAGCAAATCAGAATGTAGAATGCTTGATGAATTTTCCAGTAAACTGTCTTGGGTATAGGTTATGTATGTGATAGTCTTAAATGGTTTTACATAGATTGCTGATATGGGAACAAATTACAAATTCTGGATCATATACTCTCCTTTTGTACATTTTCACAAATCATAAATGAAGTTATCAAAGATTATTTCGTCTATCATCAATGGTTCATTTGAATGTGTGGCTTTATTTCTTTGCTTTAACTCAAAGGGTTAATTAGAATGCTTGGGAAAATTCATGGGTGTGTGAGAATTTACGAGGATTTGATAAGTAATATTTTCGATCATGTGAGTCTTTGTATTGCAAGACATTACAGAGATAGTTTGTATATATGTCAGAGTTAATGAATCGATGTATTACTGGTTGTTTCATATTTGACTCCATTTACCCAATTGATGAGGCACTATCTTGTTTACCAATAATTCATGCAACTAAATTAATAAGTAATATATCTACTCATGGATTTAAACATCAAAACAATACTTATTAAAAAAATTCCAATTCTAAAATGTATGTTTGAAATACGCCCACATTCCTAGCAATTTAGACATTAATTTTCCTAAAGACCTATCAAATCTTTAGTGATTTGAGTGTGTTTGCCTCAAATAGGGATGAATTTGTATTGAAGTGTTCTTGAGAAGTTGATATACCACATGAACACAATAAGGAATACCCTCCTTGGTCCTACAGAGCCTAAAGTGCAAGAATAGAGACCTTAGAATTCTCTATTCATCGTGTTGGCCACTAAATTTTGGCAATCTTTTTAACATAAAGGTTGGCTACCTTTTAGAAAGTTCCAATGTTAGTTGGAAAAAACACCAACATGGAGAGCTAGATACAGAGAGACAAAGAGATACATGAGAGAAAATGAGTAGAAAAGGAAGGAGGGAAATAGAGAGAGGGAGATAGAGATTTGAGAAAATGAGTACAAAGGAGAGGGAAGGAGAGGTAGGGAGAAATAAAAATATTTGGAGGGAGAGAGAGAGAGGGTAAGATATATTTTGGGGAGAGGGAGGGGGCACAAAGAGGGGAATATTGATAGAGAGAGATGTAGGAAGAGTTAGAGACTGAGGTGGAGGGAGAGAGCTGGATAGTTAGATTCAATAAAATGATGGTTTTAGTGCAAGCAAAAACATGATTGGGTTTTGGCTTTTAAAAAATATGTACGTGTTCTAGCTTGCAATAAACATGTACGTGCTTTGTCTTTTACAAAACACATACATGTATTTTCTTGCAACAAACATGTACACATTTTGGCTTGCATGAAACATGTATGCATTTTGTCTTGCATAAAACACATATGTGTTTTGGCTTGTACTTAGGCTTGGATGGTTCATTTGCGTCATTTTGACGTGATTTTTTCCTCCATTCTCATTTTTCAACTGGCTCATCATCAAGTTTACACACTATAAATTAAATCTTAGTAAAATTACAACCATAATTTCACACATCTTCTAAGGTTTGTAACCATATATTATTTTTAATTTCTTTCACTAATGTTTACATAGTTATCAGAGACATGTATTGAATTTTTTTTAATTAATTTTTACCTAATTTTCCAAATGTGAGAAAAAATATAATATTTGTCTACACTTCATTCTTTACACATTAAAAAAAATGCATTTTCAATTATTTTGGTGCAAGTTATGTGACACACACTCGGTGATGTGATTTTCAAGATGCATCCACTTTGAAAAATCATACAAAAATTAATACTAAAAAAAAATACAACTTCTAGTACTCATATTAACTATTAATGTACCAATGGGTTTTTGAAAATACTAAATGCAACTAAAAATTTTGAGGGGCGCACGCCAGACACTATGTTATGTTTTGCTGAAAAAATAGGAACACTTTTATGTGTGTGAAGCATTTTATCCTCTCAATCTTATCTATTTTTTAAAAACTTTAGTAGTTTAGAAAATTTATTTAGAGTACACTACAATTCTTGTTCTCTTGGTATCTTCAAATTTTGAGTGAATGAATCTCAAATTACTCCTCCAAGTTCAAGTTTAGCTAATTTCAGAAGAAGAAAAAAGTGGCCACTTTTGTCCCCCCTTTTGTGCACCATCTTAGTTCACTAACCTCCTAGTATATTTCTATATAATACAAACTTTATCTTTCCCAATGGATTAATAAATAAATTATTCATGTTGTCATTTGTATTGTAATACTACAATTCTATCTCTTGTGATTGAATCTTTTTTCTTACAAAATCATGTTGAGTTTCAATGTGTTATGATCTTGTATGATAAATTGGATTTTTTGTCAAATTGATTGAGTTTTAATTGTAACACTTTATTGGAGTTGGTCCTTCTTCCTTATGTCTCATATGTTCAAGAATACACCTTATCCAAAAAAAATCACAAGTAGTACTACATAATACTTTGTACTCGACTTCAGTAGAGGACAAGGAAATATTTGGTTTCATCTTACTCCTCCAAGAAATAATTCTTGATCCTATTTTGAATGTATAACAAATTATGAATTTTTCATCATCTATATCATAGATACATAATTAAAATTTTAATAGCCTATCAACTCAACATTCATATGGTTAGTATATTCAATACTAAAACTAATGGCGCCCTATAGGTATTGAATAACTATCTTTGTTGCTTCCAATGAGTCTAAAGAGGTTTATCCATGAATATGTTAAGTATATTTATTGAATATTCAATATCAAGTCTTGTTGTGCTTAAATAGTTCAAACTTCCCACCATTTATCTATACAAATTCTCATTTACTTTTGTAGTGCCATTATCAATAGAAAAGTTAACATTCTATTCTAATGGAGTAGATATTGCTTTATAGTCTTGCATATTAAACTTGTGCATCAATTTCATTGCATACTTTATTTGAGTAATAAAAGTCTTACCATCTTTTCTCCATGTACTTCAATTCCTAAATAATAATACATTTTTCAAGATATTTTATTTCAAATTCTTATGATAGATCTCTTTTGATTTCATCAATTAAGTCTATAAAACTTCTTGTTATGGTTAAACCATCAAGATACAATTAATCAAAATAGCATTCTCGTGTTTAGCTTTCTTAATGTACACATTTGGATTATCTTTCTCTTGATAAACCCTTGTTGGAAGAAGTTGTCAATTTTCACATACCATGACCTTGGTGTCTATTTAAGACCATATAATGCTATCTTCAGCCTACATATAAAATGTTGTTGTCATTTATTTACAAATCCTTCAATTTAAACAAGATATATTTCTTCTTTTAAATCACCATTCAAAAATATTGAATTAACATCCATTTAATGTAGATTCAAATTATACTTAGGAGCAAGTGAAGTCATAAATCTAATAGTGTTCATTTTAGCTATAGGTAATATATTTTTTAATTTTTAAATACTACCATCATCTTCAAACTTAGTTTTAAACAACCATTTAGATCCTACAAGAATTTAATTTGTAACTAATTCAATTAGTTCCCAAGTGTCATTTTCCATAACTGAATCATATTCTTTTTGCATAGCATTCATTCATTCTTTATGATTCTTAGCTTCTTCAAACCTTTGGAGTTCATTTACACTCATTAGTTGAGCCACTAGATTATAGTTGTTATGCCTTATTGGTGCCTTGATTTGCCTCATTAGCCTTCTTAATTCTTCACTTCTAGATAGAGTAGCTTCACTTTGTCTTGTTCCAAGCCTGCTTTGATCATGATTTTGTTGATCTAAAATATATGTACTTTCAATGTCTTCTTCAATAATTTCCATGAAGTTGAACTTTCTTACTCTTGAATATCATCTACATTTCATGAAATATAACATCTCTAGTAGCAAAGACTTATGAGCAATAGAATTATAAATTTTGTAGGCCTTATGATCAACACAATAACCAATGAAAACACATTTGATTGAATTTGTGTCAATTTTCCTCCTATTTTCTTTTGGAATGTGATACAATATCTTACTTCCAAAAATATTCAAATGACTAATAGTAGGTTTAGTACCAATGGACTTTGCCTCGCAAGGAGTTTTATTCTCTAGGTACTTGGCCTTCTATTCCAAAAATATACAACTAAACTAATTGATTCATCCTATAAATTGTTAGGGAGATACTTTCCTTTGAACATACTCCTAGCACACTCAACTATTGTTATATTTTCCTCTTAGTCACGCCATTTTTCTCTAAATTATGAGGAACTGTGTATTGTTTGATAATTCAATTTTCTTTACAATACTTCACAATTCTTTTTGAAGTGTATTCCCCCTTGATCAATCTAAGAATCTTAATATTGTGAGTTATTTTTTTTACCACCATAGTTCTAAATTCCTTGAAGCATTCAAAAAAATTACTCTTATTTGTTAAAAAATAGACCCAAGTATATCTAGTGTTATCATCAACAAATATAAGAAAGTAATAAGCTCCCCAAAGTGAACTAGTTTGCATGGGACCACACACATATGTATATATTAATTCAAGATTTTTTCCCTTTCATTTGTCTTTATTGGAAATACATTCCTATGTTGTTACTCAATGCAAAATAATTATAATTATAATTTTCATTCTTAAATATATGACTTTGAACCATCTGTTTTATTTTTACAGAAATAAGATCTCCAAAATTCAAATGAACATACCTCATATACCGTATTTATTCAATTTATACACATGTGGAAGTCAATGCTTGATGAATTTCTACTATCACATCAAGTTTGTAAAAACATTATATTCTAATTCCTTTATCAATCAATGTATAGTGAACTTTGATATCCTTAACTTGACAACTTGTCTTCAAGAATTCAAATTTTAAGCTTTGATCAATAATGGATGAAATTGATATTAAATTATTTCTAATTTCTAGAACATACATTACATTTTCAAGTTGTCTTTCATTTCCATTACACTTATATCACCATTTATGTCATGAGATCTATCAACTCCTAAATAGGTCTTACTACCATTATTTTTCTCATGGAAGACGCTAAATCAATTTCTATGACATGAAAAGTGAATAGATGCCCCTAAATATTTAAACCAACCATTATAATTATTTGTTTCAACAAAAAGAGTAGCATGTAATATAAATAACTTAAGAATATGGAGGTCGGTGTTAAAATAATACCAATACAGTGAGAGGGGAGGGGTGAATCAGTGTACTCAAATTTTTACCAAGCTAAAACAACAAACAAGATTTAAGATTCCACAAAACATCACACACAAAGAAGATGTCAGATATACATGGAAAACCCTAGAAGAGAAAAACCACTATGAGAAAAGTTTCTTGAGTCTACTACTCAAATCCAACCTCACAACCAAAGATATTACATGTGCTTTGTAAGCACCCACTTATAGGTACATTGACACCCAAGACAATGTTTTGAGGCACCAACCTCCTAGTACACTACACACCTAATTATGCACCCACTCAGTCTTTTTGAGGCACCAACCTCTACAAAATTACAAATTCATGTATGCAAATACTGGTTCTTCTTCGACCTAAAAATGCACCTTTTCATTTCATTAATCTGCACTGCTTATTCTACTCTACGGGTGATCCCACAAAGTTGGTTTACAATTTCTGGGAGATTATTTTTGTTGAAATCACATATTTTTAGAAAATATAATGATTTAAGCCTTAAAAAGTTCCATTTAAATCATTCCAATTGAAGAGGATTTGACCAAATGACCTAAGATCAAACCCCCTTGGATAGAACCTTGATAGTTTTAAACCATACTTATAATGGAGTCTCCTTTACACCTATCAAAATGTTGATAAAAAACCACTTTTGATTTACCTTTTGGGGATCAATGAATTCATTTAATTTTATTTTTTGTATATAGTCCTTAATATAAACTTCCAAAAATACAATTTTTAAATAAAATTTAATTTTAATTATATTTATTTTTATTTCTTTTGAATGTGGGTTTTTCATAGAAAATCAAAGCTCTTTGTTAACACATATACAAAGAGTAGAAGATTCAAAAAAATAAATTTATGAAATATTAAAGGTACTTTGAGATATTGGAGTCCTTGATCCAAAAAAAAAATAATTGAATTTTATATATACAAAAAAAAAAGTTTGTGTTATACAAATGCACTTTGTCAATAGAATTGTAATTGGTTTGAAGCTTTTAAAACTTGATTAAGGAAAAATTTATTTAATAAAACATAGAAACCAATTGAGTACTGAGTATCATATTTAAAATCTAAATTAGAAAAATTAGAATTTTTATCCTTCATGGAGAAAAGTTGTGTTATCGGTGAGTGTCACTCCTTAAAAATGGTGTTCTTGAAAAAAAACTAGTTTCGAAAGGAGATGGAAAAAGAAGTAAAGTCTGATTTAAAAATTTTGAAAAAAATATATTTAGAATCTAGGAAAAATGTCACAAATCACTAGTTTGCATCATCTTCAAATTCCTCCGCGGTTTTAGCTAGCTAACAAGGTGCCTAAAAGTGAAGATTTAGTTAGAAAAAATCAATTCAGTGTCCAGTTTGGCCAAAAATTGTAAACTAGTATTTTGGGATCACCCCTACACTTCTCTCCATTCACACATTCTCTAACATCACACCAACAATATTTTTGTCTCAAAACAATATACTCCATTACTAATATGCAAAATTACATTCAATTCAATAAATCCTTGTGTAACTAAATGATTTGCATTAATGTCTCCACTATACACATGATATGATAGGATTCTATATTCAAAATCAACTCCCACCATCATGTTGATCGTAACAATAACTATTTCCAACATTACATAAACCCTAATTTCATTGTTGACCTTTGAAACCATCACACAAATGATTTGTCAAAAAAGTATTTAAATTGACTTCCATTCTGTAACTGTCTGTCAAATTTTGTTTTCTACAATTAACCGTTTTCCCCTTTGAATATTGACCATCTATCTTTTGTTTACTGCCATGATCTAATGGTACTCATTAATATAAATCAACTTTAAAACGTAGTCATTATATTAATCTTCCTTTAAATTGGTATCATCTATCTTCACTATAACAGCCTTTGTTGTGCTAACATCACAAAGGACATGTGTCAGTATCTTGCAGTTTCGCCCTACCTAGCATTGGGTCCCACCAATCTTCTACCTAATGGAAAAAATAGTTTATTTTTTATGTCGAAATAACCTTATATGTTTTTGGGTTTTAGCCATCGGCCTTACCCTTTACCTTTTACCATATTTCAAAATGCCTTCACATTTCAATTTTTGACCATCGTCCTTACCCTTTACCATCTACCATCCTTTATCTTAAGCCACAAACCATCCCTCTGAACTTTGAAAACTTAAATAATCATTTAAGTCATTAGATATCAGGGTTTTCTCTTATTACTTACCTCTTTCTTTCCTTTTGATAAGGCGTAAGCCTTCCTTCTAAACTTTGAAACCCCAAAGCCTTCATGATTTTCTTAAATCTTGATTCATTGGGCATCAAGATTCGCAATTACCATTTACCACTTTCCTAACTTCTCGATGAAGCATTAAGCCCTCCTTTCAAGCTACTAACCCTGAAGCCTTTCAGATGTTGGTGTTTAGTCTTTCATCATACCCTTTGCCTTACTTTCACGGTAAGACATAAACCAACTCACCGACCTCCAATGCTCAATTCCTTTGTTTGAAAGATTTGGCTAAGTCTTAATCCTGAAGTTATTGACCTTCGAGCTTTCTCCATACTTCTTACTCAACTTTATGTTAAGGTGTAAGCGTTAACGTTGAAGTTTGAAGCAATGTTAACTTAAAATTTCTAGCATGTGGTATAAGGAAAGTTTGAACCCCAAAGTCCAAACTTTTGCAACTCTTCAACACTTGCACTGCAAAATTTTATAACTCTTCAAGACTTGCACTACATTATCATTAGGAATACCCTTTGCCATCAATGACAACAATTCCAGCAATCTCCCCCTTTGTCATTGATGACCACACTTCTAAAAATGGTAACACTTTGAAAACCTCTGAAACTCTAAAATATGAATGACAACACTATTCATCCAACATCACATCATGCTCCTCTAGTCTGTAACAACACTCAATCATCTTCCTTGCATACTGCAACTTTCTTTATTCTCACCCTAACACCAATCATCATATATGTCCTCTTCATTTCCATTTTCTATACTCTCCCCCTTTGACATCTATTACAAAGGGAAAGACCAAGGATAAAGAGGTATTCTGATATGCTCCCCCTAGATGAATACATTTTGTATTCATGTAGAAATAGGAGAAAGAACAACTCCTAATTTCTTCCTGAGATGTTCAAATGACTCCTTTAGAAGGGGTTTTGTGAAAATATTTGCCAGTTGATCTTTTGTAGCAACATATTCTAATTTGACTTCCTGTGCAACAATTTTTTTATTGAGAAAATGATATTTAATGGATATGTGTTTGGTTTTGGAATGCATAATAGGATTCTTAGAGATATTTATTACACTATTATTATCAACACAAATACTAACTGGCCAATCAAAATTCACCTTAATATCTTGCATTGTTTCTTTCATCCATAATACCTAAGTACAACAATATACATCAGCAATATATTCAACTTCAATTGTTGATAAAGAAACTAACTCTTGTTTCTTACTTAACCATGCTACCAATCTATCTCCTAGAAAGAAGGAACCACCACTAGTGCTCTTTCTATCATCCACACAACCAGCCCAATTTGATTTAGTGTAAACAGTTAAAGTGAAATCATTACCAATAGGATACCATAGACCATATTTTAATTTACTCTTCAAGTATCTAAAAATCATCTTCACGGCTTTAACATGTGTCTCCTTGGGAGTAGCTTGAAATCTAGCAACCATGCAAATATCTTGCATGATATCAGTCCTTGTTGCAATAAGATAGAAAAGGCTTCCAATCATGGATCCATCTAATGATTGATCTACTAATGCAGATTTATTATCTTTTCTTATCTTACATCCAATGACCATAGGTGTGATAACTGGATTGCAATCTTCCATCTTAAATTTCTTCAAAATTTATTTCACATACTTATTCTGAGAAATGAAAATTCTTGTATCTAACTATTTGACTTGTAAACCAAGGAAAAATGTTAATTCTCCTAGCATATACATCTCAAACTCGTTTTGCATTGTAGTAGAAAAATTTGCACATCTTATCAAAATTACTACCAAAAATGATATCATCAACATAAACAACGGCAACCAATATATATCCACCTTCACATTTGAAATACAATTGTTTTCAGCAATACCTTTCTCATACCCTTGTTGTTGGAGATATTTGTCCAACCTGGAATACCAAGCCCTAGGGGCCTATTTCAGACCATATAGAGTCATTTTCAATCTGTATACATAATCTTTGTTTTCATCCACAATAAACCCTATAGGTTGCTCCATATAAACTTCCTCATCTAGATAGCCATTAAGAAATGAATACTTTAAATCCATCTGGTATACTTTGAAGTTTTTATAAACTAAATATGCAAGAAACATTCTAATAGCTTCAAGTCTAGCTACAGGTGCAATGTCTCATCAAAATCTATACCTTCAACTTGAGCATAACCCTTGCAGACTAACCTATCTTTATTTCTTGTTATATTCCCATCTTCATTCAACTTATTTTTAAATACCCATTTTGATCCAATGACATTCTTATCAATAGATTTAGGAACAAGTTCCCAAGTCTGACTTTTCTCTATTTGACTAATTTCCTCTTTCATGGCTTTAGTCCAACTTTCATCTTTACTAGCTTCTTCATAATATTTAGGCTCTACTTCAAATAGTAAAGAATAGTTTACTTGTTCTTGTTGAGCAATCTTTCTTCTTGTCATGACACCATCAGTTTTGTTTCGAAGAATTTGCTTCTCAAAATGATCTATTTTGACAAATTTGGGTAGTGCTTTTGGAGTAGTGATTGGTTTCTCTTCATCAATGTCAATTTCCTCTTGTTATTCTTCTTTTGTAGATTCTTTTTTTCTTCATAGAAAGATACCTTTGAATACATTTCATCTTTGTGTAACTGTTGAGAGTAATCTTCATTCACTCTAACATTCACACTTTCAACTATCTTTTGTAACCTTTTATTATAGCACTTATAGGCTTTACTTGTAGTTGAATAACCCAAAAATATTCCTTCATTTGATCTTGTCTCAAATTTACTCAAAGTATCTTCATCCCTTTTCATAAAAAAATTGCTTCCAAATATTTTGAAATATTTCACAGATGCAGGTATGTCTTTCCATAATTCATATGGAGTCTTATCATGATTTACTCTTAATTGTGCTCTATTGAGAACGTAAGTAGCAATACGAAATACTTCGTTCCAGTATCTA
>VDFB02281492.1:126734674-126783447 GCA_007258455.2 Sequoia sempervirens
AAGGATAATAATTTAAAAGGACCCACCAAGTCACTATGAACCAATTCAAGGACTTCTAAAGCCCTCCAAGCCTTCCTTTTATCAAACTTCTCAGGATGTTTTCCCAAGGCACGACCTAAACATACACCATTTGAAAAATTGAATTAAGGAAGACCCGTGACCATATTTTATTTGTTGAGTTGCTGAAGATAGCAGTAGGTGAGATGGCCAAACTACTCATGTCATAGTTTGCTCACAACATTTGAATGGGTGAGCAATGCAGTGGAATGTAAATCAGGTAAAAAATGAGAGAAAGCATATAGGCAAGACTTATGATTGGCCTTACCAACTGCAAGGAGTGCATTATCTTCAAGATTCTGGATGTTGACAGGATCTAGAATGAATTCAAGTTTTCCACCATTCTGAGTGATTTGGTAGATGGAGAGAAGGTTGGCTGACAGATCAGGAACGTAGAGGAAATCCTCAAATGTACCATTGCTAGTATCAATTGAACCCTTCACAATGACTTCTACTAGAGAATCATCTCGAATGAGACTGTGGGGCACAGAACAAGGCTCCAACAAAGAAAACTATTCTTTAGTAGAACCCATGTGATGTGATACACTCGAGTCAAGAATCCACTCTTTTGAAGAATCAGTAATAGCAACAAGTGCATGTGCTTCCCCTTTACCTGATTTGGAAGAAGCAGAGGATTGTTGAGCAACAGAAGAAGGTAGATTAATGTTGTTCCTTTTGAGAAGATGCTTTAAATCATCGATCTGCTTCTTATGACAAGAATGTTCCTCATGACTAGGTTTCTTGCAGTAGCTAAAAGTTGGTCTTTTGTTCTCTTGAAAATCCCCCTTTGAAGAGGAGGATTTGGAGTAAACCTTTGTTGTTGAAGATGATTGTGCTTGATCTCTTTGTGACTTCTTCTTGAACTTCTTTTGTTTGTTGTCAGGTTTCCTTGATTCTTTCTGACCCTTTGGTTGACCAGCCATCAAAGCTTGTGAATGTGAAGGCTTGAGAAGACCCATTGAAAGAAGCTTACCTTGTTCTTGCATTAACATTTTAGAAAATGAAGCAAAAGAAGGTGTAGTAAATGTAGATCCCATTGTCAACCTATGAGTATGAAAGCTAGAAACAAAAGCTGCAAATTCAGATCCAAGTTTGTTTAGAGTGTTATAGACAAGTTGAATGTCTTTCTTGTCTAAGCCAGATGATTTACATTGTGCTCTAAGGTCATTGACCTTTGTTACATAATCCTGCATATTATCAAAAGACTTCGGATCAAGACCCATTAGTTCGTTATCAATTTGATAACTACGAACTTCATCAGATGTACCATAGAGATTTTTTAATTTGTCCCATGCATCATGTGAAGCTTTACATGCTTCAATCTGAAACATTATATCAAGAGAAACAAAACTCCTTAGACAACCAAGAGCTTTTGTATGTTCAAACATCCAAAGTAGTTTTTCCTTATCATTTGTGGGTTCAATTACCTTTTTCTCAACATAAGGTGTATATCCTAGTTGCATTAAGACATTCCATGCATTTTGATGCCATGTGTTGTAGTTGTAGGGCATGAGCAATGAAAACTTAAATGTACCCATAGTGAAGGAAAAATAGAGCACAAAGTATGAGAGAGGTTCAAGCACAAGGACAATAAAAGACCCCCCCTTCTTTACTCAATCAGAGAAACCCCCCAGAGAAAAATGATTTGGCACTTTATATTTAGTGTAGTTACAGATTTTTGGATTTCAATGCTTTTACAATTCCTCAAGAAATGAGCATGTGCTAAAAGTAGACATTTGGTACAATTTCATACAAAATAAATAGCATCAAGGTGAAGTAAATGAAAAAATCATGCACATTCAAAACAAGAATCAACTCGATCTGAGGTCGTATGCAGAACTTATATAGATTTGAAGTTTGCAAAACAAGAATGGTGAGGAGTCATCTCTCAGAATCAACAATTTCTAAAAAATCTATGCACCAAAATCTAGAACTATCTTCACCAATGCATAGAGCATGAAAAATTAGCCCAAATAAAAAAAAATTGCACTGAATTTTGAGGTCAGGAGCCCGAGTTATGAGCCTTCAAAGTTGGCCTTCAAAAACCAACTCATCAACGAAGAGGGGGTATTAAAAAATTCCACCAAATTTAGCAGAACTACCGCCAAAGTTAGCAATTCGTCAAATATAGATATCCACCAGCTAGTTTAGAACGCTGCCAAATGTAGCATTCCGCCAAATTAAATTAGCTGACCTCCAGTTTAACTTTTTACTAAAAGCTCCTCCAAATTTGGTGGCATTATATTTTTATTATTTTTAATTAAAAAATAACAAAAAATTAAAAAATAATAAATAATGTCAGCAAAATAAATGGATGCACTTCTTTTAAAAAGATAGAATGATTAAAACTTTTTAAAAAGTCAAAAGAAAGGTGGGTGGGATTTTTATTTTTTTATTTTTTAACATAAAAAATATTAAAAAAAGAAAATTGTGGTAGAATTTAAAAAATAATATTTTTTAAATATTGTAAAAATGTTAAAAAAATATTAAAATATTTTAAAAAAATTATAATTATGTGGGGGGCCTTAGCCACCCTCACATTCACACGTGAAGATTTTAAAAGCCTTTATAAAACGTTGAGCACATAAAGGGGAGTGGGGACTTATGGACCCACAAATTTATGTGGCATGTGTCCCTAAGGTACCCACTTTCCCTTTTTGGGAATTTTTTAACATTTTTTTCAAACCTTTTCAAACTTTTTTTTTTTAAAAGTTGCATTTATATCAAACATTTTAAAAAGAAGCATTTATTTTTTTTAAAAGCTGTATATTTTTTTTCTAAAAAGCTGTGTTGCTTTTTTTTAGAAATGTGTGAATTTAATTTTTTTGAATGCTTAGGTTTTGAAAAAAAAATGTTTTCTTATGCAAACTCAACCAAAATTGACAAATTAATAGTCGATTTTATCATTTTTGAACCTTCTAAGCATAATGGCAGGGTCAGATTTGACCCAAATTGCTCTGAAATGACAGTTCTTTGCTAGATTTGGCAATAAACCTCCTGCTTTAAATTGTTGTAGATCTGGCCTCCGGTGTCCATTTCAAGTGAAATAAGGGGCAGATCTGTCTCAGCTACTTTAAACTCAATGGTGAGCTCAAAATCTCTCCAAGAAGCTTCAAAAGACCTGTAACTGACAAGTCAATGCATGAACCCCCTACAAATTGATATTTTTACACCTTTCTGATTCTCCAGATCATCTGAGGATGCAAGAGAAGAGCATACTCAGTTCTATTGAAAAAAAAACTCTATACTCTCAGATTTCCTAAAGGAATGCTAACCCACAACTCAAATTTGGCTATGATACCATGTGAGGTTTGCTAACTAGCCTACCAAGAATCTAATGACTGAAGGAAAGAAAAACCAGAAATATTAGGAGGAATAAACAGTATTCCTCTTAAGAATGCAAAGCTATATTTAGCTTGAGAAGTCGGGAATTATAAAGGAAATGCCTTGGTTATATAGGCCAAGGGGAGAAATGGATGCAACCAGATTATGACAAGTGTTGGCATCCTATAAGGTGTGACAACTCATGTCATTAAAGGCTCAACCACCTTATCCCTATGTAAAGTTAAGCTAGTGTGAAGAGGGCTTTAGTGGAGAACTAGCTAAGAATGAACTAGTTAGATAAAGTACCCCTTTCACACTAACACTCCCCCTTTCCACTCTTCTTTTCTACTTATTTGTCCCTGATTAGTTTTTATCATTTTTGTTTCCATTAATCATCATTTCTCCTCTATTAAATTTTCACTTCCATTTCATCATTTTGAGAGCTACCTCGAACACCTTTTTTTCATGTGATCTCTCAAGAGGGTATTGTCCCATCCTCTTTTTTCCCAACTCACCAAGGAATTTTTCATTTATTCTTCTTTGATATGATGCCACTTCTTCCAATCGTGACAATATGAAAGAGGGGAAAATGTAAACACTAAAAAATCACCATAAGCTCTTGATTCATCATTTTACTATTAAATAATTAATTATTTTCATAATTTACCACCATCCCATATTCTTGTAATTTATTAAATAATTTATTATCTAATTAATTGCTATTTTCATAATTAATTCTTATATTCTTCCTAAGTTTAATTAAACCAATAACCTTAATGTAAATTAACTCCAATTTTATTAATAAATTAATCAAGGATTATTAAGCCCCCATTAACCTTTCTTCTAATTTTTAGTTCAATCTCATGGTCTTAATCCCCCAACTTTTAATTTTGGTCATTCAATATCCCCTCATGGATCAAAATTTAAACTTGTCATCATTTGAAAAGTGTCCTTACCTCTCTCATGCTCCCACATGAGCGAGAATTCCTACTCACCTCACTCCTTATTCACACATATGTGAGCATGAAAACTTGTAAGCCTAAAATATTGTCAAGCCTTTGCCTCATCTCTATCTTATTAGCTCAAAATCACCATATTTCTTTCACATGCAAGAATTCCTTCCCTTACACCTCCTCAATATCATTCCCTCTTGTGACAATTTTCACAAGGCTAATCCTTCCACCAATCTTCAAATCTTAACCTTCCATCAAACTTTGAATCTTTCCCCTTGGGTTTTCCAATGATAAATATATAAATTTAAATACCTCTCTTCTTAATTTTTCATCACTTCATATCCATGCCAAACTTATGTTGCCATTTTATCATCCAATATTGAGCTACTATTATGTTGGTGTAATCAAGATCAACCCACATTCTTATGATTGCACTTATGCCATAATTTGAGCACAACAACTAGAGTTTTTGGGTGCACTTCACTTTTAGCTCAATTGGAGGAGCAAGGTAAGCAAGGAAAACTAATTTCTTGTTGTTTAGTCTTATGTGATTATTCATCTTGTTTATTTTTTCCTGTCTTCACTAATATCCTAATTTATTTTAGCTAGCATGCAACATCTCACTGTCCCTCTAACACTTCCTAAAAAATTTCTTGGGAAATGACCTCTTTGAAAAAATTATGACAATGGCTATAAAATGATATATTCACCTCTTTTGGGTTAGTTATCTAAGAGTGAAATTATCCCTAATAATGGAAACTTGAGATTTTCTCATTCCAATATTTATATTAGAGATGTCAAAAGACAAAATTAAAGCTCTATTTTGTTGATCCAATTCAATCAAGATATTATATGAGCTTCCTTTCCTAAATTATAATCCTAAAATTCATCTATCTCATTATTTTCCATCATCACACCTTATTGAATGGATTGATTAATTAGATTATAAAGAAAAATAAATATATCCTTCTCAAGTTTTCCCCATATAGTTATTTTTTTCTCTTAAATTTTGAAGCATCCCTTTACAACATGTTCAGAGAAATAAAGTACAAATTTTGATGATGATTATTTTTTACCACTCCAATCGACCATCAACATTATAGATTTTAGGATACTAAGTTCAAATACTCACAAAGGATTCGATGTACTCAAGGTTGTGGCAGTAATAGGTATTTAGTTAAATATGATTTTAATGGGGGTGGTCATCAATAGGAGTGAGATTAAGGTTAATGATAATGGAGAGATGGTTTGAAAGGATGGAGAGATCATTGGGGCATAGATCAATATAGATATGATGCCAACCAATTTTCTTTATAAACCATTTATGTAATTGGATCATGTCAATTAGTGATTATTAAGAGTAGTGTTCCACTTATAGAATAAGTCAAAAACTCCTAAATACTTTCCATAATATTTTCAAGCATTGAATTCTTCTTGTGATGAGTTATTCAATATTTGATTTACATAACAATAACCAATATTAAATCACATATGGTATACCCCATTTAGTTATGGTAAGATGGTCACTCATCCACTACTAGAGAAAATTCCTTTGTTTAGGCTCATTAGTGGTATGCAGTGAGAAAAATCTCAAAAGTGTGGTTATGGATTAGCATCAAAACTAAAATGCATCTATGAGATGGGTCTTCTAAATTTTGTACCATGAATATAGAAATCCATGGATCAAGATAAAAAAAAAATCCATCATTTACTTTGTTATGGTTAGAAAAAAGGCAGGCTTCCTTCTAGATGTATGTAAGAGTCAACTCTAACCTTGCACCATTAATTTGAAACTCTTGTAGAAAGATATTATTAGGCTTCCATTTAATAACAATTTTCTTGACTTGAATTGTGCAAGCAAGGGTTGGAATTATCCTTACATTCTAAAATGTATTTTCCTCTTCATTGTGTTGGTGTTTTTTCTAGTACACCTAAGGAATCTCTAAATAATTTCTAATTCTTATGTTCAAGACCCTTACAGTGAATGTCCAACTGACAAGATCCAGTCGAAGACTAGAATATTCTACACTTTTGGCTCTGTGGGACCGAGGAGGGTATTCCTAAGAAATATTTGACTCGACACTCTCAATGAATGACAAATCAAACCACAGATTAGTTCCTATAGGTGGTAGATAACACTATTCAACTAAAGGTTGGCTAATCTTTGAGCACATATCCATTGATCTACCAGGAACAATGGAAATGCTTCATCCACATGCCTCATTATAAATGAATTTTTCAAATGAATTTGCATTCAGATTTCAAGTCGATCATTGAATAGTCAAATTGATATACCCTTTATGTGAATATTTGAAAATAGATCAGTGCATTGCTTCATAGGGCAATGGAGTCACATATACAAAGACCAATAATACAAAAATGATTTTGATTATGATGAAATGGACTACTCTCACAACAACTTTGCATCATGGAGTTCACAACTTCTAATATATGGTTTCTTATCAAGTCCTCTGTAAATAATTGCAAATTCATGACCCCATTTAGGCATTTTAATTGATTACTTGAATCAAATCAAAAATAGAGACACACATTCAAACAAATATTTGAAGATGAATAAAGATATCATTAACATTTCACTCAAAATTCACGCAGATTTACACAAGGAGAACACATATATCAGAATTATATGTTCATTATCTATATATCAACCATTTTCGCAAAACTATTTAAGATAATTACATATGTTCATCAGTGCTCAAAAAAAGATAACTGCTCTATTCACTATATTTATGCCTAATGTTCTACCTAGACAAGTACCTGACTCAAAACTTGATTAGAATTCCATCCTCTTGCAAATGAGCCTTTAATTCCCTTTTATAGACAAGGGAGCCAACAAGCTACCAGCTCAAATGCAACCTTAATACAAAAATTTCATTTCATCTTACATTTAACTTGCATTTCAAAATTCCCCACGTATTGATTCTACAAGAACACATTGAAAATGGGGAAAGAAAATTTGCAACCACCATCAAAAGGGAAGCACAAAGTACCAGCAAAATTTCCTTTGTTGCCAGGTACGCAACGAACCAGGCATCCACACTGCCACAAGGGCACATGGTCGACATTCAACACCCAAAAAAGTTCCATGCACGCAGAGAGAAAAGCAACCACCACGGAAATCATTATCAACACAAAAAATATTGACCACCATCTTTTCACAAACTAGAAGGCTTCTTATCTTCAACACACCAACCCCGGTACACACGACCACTCCGAGTAGTAGCGAGGGTTGGGGATGAAACCTCAACCCCTTCCTCAACCTTATCTTCCTTCATCGCAGCAGCATCCCTCCTGCTTGGAGTCCTGACAACCAAAGGAGGGACAGACAATATCTCCTCACCAAGGGCCAGAGTTCGACCCAAAGTCACGAGGTATCGGCCATAGTCAGAGTTGGTCTCTGTCTCACTATCTGACGAGCTACTCGTGAGGTCAATGGGTGAATTTTGGCATCTGAAGGAGCCACGCCCATGTCTTATATTTTTGCTTTCCCTAGTAGTGGATTTCAACAAACCCTTTCCTTTGTCTTCCTTCTTTTCAGCGGTGGCACTCTGGAATTGTAACGTCCGACTGCACCTTGTGGGTGCAATCCTAGGATTTCTAGCAGGGGCATCCATTTATACCATTGAAGCACGCTCTGGAATACTAGAACTCAGCCTCTACGAATACAATCGAGTTGACCTTCTTGCTGGCTCAATAGAAGTTGTTGGCTTACTCATTTTGTGACCAGAGAACACACACTCTCAACCTTTGTTCTCTATAATAATTTGAGGACTTAACAACTTAATTGTTATAGCAAAAATAGCAACCTATCACTTCTATTTATTGAGTAAAGTGATGATATCAATCACCAATGCTTAATGAAATCACATGCACAAATAGAGAAATTTGTTAGCGTGTGTACTATCACCGTTTAATTCTCAAGTGCATGAAAATATATAGAATGCACTTCATGATTACTATTAATTAAATCTCCACATGCACGGAGATCAATTTGATCGCTTCTACAAAAATTTGGCCATTAATGCAAGTTGTTTGCATAGTTAAAATGGCTATTACGTGTCATTTCATCAACTTTGAATGTAGGTCGTTGATCCTACGCCAAGATGGTAGATCAGATGATTTCATCTGGGCTAACCAGGCTTGAAATATAGTGGTGCTTTGCTAATGTGTCCTCAGCTAATGGCACTAACCCACATTGGAAAGCAACTTCTCCTTCTGCGGGCTCCACCCATCTCACAAACTGAGTAGATCAGTCCACATGTCGAGATCTCGTTGATCTTGCTGCTTTTAACGAGCATTCACCTTTTTCTATCGAACCAGTGGGGAACTATGGAGATCGTTCCCAAGATCTGATCTCAACTGTCAGTTTGGAACCATGGGCCATAAGCTCAGTAGTGGAGATTGGGCCCCATGTCCTCATGAAGACACACGTCATCATCTCGCTAACCTCACAACTTTTAACAAGAAAGCATTTACAGCCCGTGAGCTAGTGAGGTATGGTCAAGATCTCTTCCCACAACCTCAAATCTCAAAACCTGCATGCACGACAAGGTTAGCATTTAATAAGGGGCATTTGCTAGGCCGACGGTGATAGGACCCTCATAGGCTAACGATTTAGGCTTAAGTCATTGGGGAAAATAAGACCCAACTTTAGGGAATAGCTAAGGTCGATGGGATCGTTGGGTGACCGGTTCTTCTAACCAAAGGGGCCAATAAGCAGATGTGCACAATAGCTCAAAAGATGACTTAAGGAACCAGAGACCAGTATAGCAGGTCAACATGCAATTAGAATACCTGAGTGCTTTCATTAGTAAAAACCCTACCCACTCATGGGGAAAAAGGGTTTAAAATGCAGACTAAGCCCATGGGGAATGGAAAATTCTTCAAGATTTTAAAAGCTCCATCACATTGCATAAGGGATATGTTAAGGTCCTCATTAACATCTACGAAAAAAATTCTAGTTAGAGAAAGTGACTAACTAAGCCCTAGATGATGGTTGAAGATCCATCAATAAGTGAATATGATCTTGGATGAGATATTGTGTTTTCCAATTGATCATTATGGGATTCACTGATATACCTCTTTTTATTAAATAATGGTTTGATGGAGCACCCAAAGGAAGATGTTGCCACAAGTGAGTTTTTGGAGAAAGATCTAAGCTCTTTCCTCTTTTTAATTATTATCCATCTTCTTAATAGGAAAAGGCCACCAACTAAGAAAAGTATTTAAATCTCTTGGAAAGGTTGTTAAATCATCCAAATATTAAAATATTTGTGTAAGGTAATTAAATTTTATCAAAGAGCCACAAATCGAAATCTACAAAGTTGTTGGTTTTTCTTTTCAAATTTATAAAATTATTACAATAAAAAATATTTAAACGTTGTTTCTATTTAATTTATTTTTAATACCATTCAAATTATATGCATATTCCTTAAGTTTATCACATAGAAAACAAACCCCTATTTAATAAAAGAATGAATAAAATTATCATGACGTGTAAATTGATTTATGCTTGCAAAAAATGATCCAAAATTATTATGAAGTTTTTATCATTTTCTTAATTACAATGTAATGTTCGCACTTAATTCAAAATATATTTGTATCTAATCCAAATATATAATGAAAAATATTTAAAATGAACCCCAAATGACATAAATTCCTATTTAACTTAACTAATAAAAAATTATTTGCATCTCTTAACCAATACGGAGATATAGATAACTACAATCACCCATATTTATATATGTTCCCAAAACTATACATATGAAAGAATTAAAGATTTTGAATGACTGCTAGCTCTATAGAATAATTTGTGGAGGAATATTTAAAGAAAACTAAACTAAAAATAATTTAAAGAATAGTAAATTTAAATTAATTTTAAATTATTGATAATTTTTTTATATAATAGTTAGGAGTTGAATTAGGATCACTTATTTGTTATTATGCTTTTTATCATTGAGCTACCAACATATTTGATGATCAGTTTGGGTGTTGTTTATCCTCCAACACCCCTCTTGAGTCACATTATAGGTGATCATGGCCCCTAGTCTAGATTCACTTTGTTGACCTTACTCTAAACATTTTCATATATCATCTAAGAGTTGAATCTAGAACCACTTATTTGTTGTTGAGACGCTTTATTATTAAACTACCAACCCATTTGATAAACAACCTATTTATAATTCAAACATAACTTATTCTTCACCAACCAATTTCAAAAAAATCCAAAAGAGAATGAGTAAATACAAAATAAAAAATAAAAATTACACAAGTGAAACAAGCACTTTGAGCTATAAAGGATTGAGTGGTTCCACTACTAATTTTTGAATATTCCTCTATCGATTTCTAAGTGACCTGCCTATAAAAAACCTTTAACAGCTCTAGTGTAGAAAAATGTATCCCTTTACATTTTCACACTTGTTTGGACCCTCCTAATTAAAATGGACTTGATAATGCCTTAATTTTGTGTTGAAAAATGTATCCCTTTATATTTTCACACTTTTTTGGGCCCTCTTAATTAAATTGAACTTAGTTATCCCTTAATAATCCATTTTATTCATCTACAAGCCTAATAAATTACATTTTCCGAAGGGGAATCCTAGCAATAATTAATGCCACTATATAACACTTTACCTTGAGAAATGTGTGTTCCAAGAATAGGGACCTGGGACCCATTCGCCCATGGGAGAATGGGTCCTCCCTAAGCCTTTGAACCTAAATTTAAAATATTTTTTTGGTGGTATTTTAAGGTCCCCAAATCCATATTTCAATTTCAGCTTGTAATATTTGAATTTCTGGAAATTAAGGATACATACCTATAAATACAAGTTTATTTCATTAAGTTTCACCTAGAACTTTTATGATATTTCAAGAACAATTTCACAAGATCAAAGTTGATGATCAAGAGCATTCAAGAGTAGATATATCAGAGATTTATTGTAGTATTCTAGATCCAATCATCATGTCAAAGTCTTCTTGCATCATGCATGTTTTTGGAGCTAACATTGTGATGTAGGTTTCAAGATTCAAGTCAAAGATTCAAAGCATTATTCAAGCATCAAGATGCACATCCATTGAAATCATTTCATGCAAGTTGCAGACCTTCTAAGATCTCCATTCAAAGGTCCATTCAAGGGTTTGTTGAGTGGTAACATAACATTGTTCATTCTTCATTCCATCTTTCATACTTTATTTCAACTCAAGGTTTGATTACCAAAATGGAGTTTGACCAAGGAAAACACCCATTCACCAAAAAAAAACAATTTTTACCTCTTGTTTTTATGATTGCATATTTAGGTTGAAGAAGGATTGAATACCTTTTCAAGTGAAAGATTGGAAAAGTTGTCAAAGTTGCAAAAGTTATCAAAGTTGTTGTCAAATCATGGAAGTCAACCTACATATCTGATTTCTGACTTTCTAACATTGAAACCTGGACAAATCAGAAGCTATACATATCAGCATCAGAGGCTCCCAAAATATTTTTGAAAACCCTAACAAAAGACCCATTCACCCATGGGAAAATGAGTCCCATTTTACCTTCAGAATTTGACTTTTAGTGACTAGTAAACACCTTTCTGCCCTTCTCAAATCTACAATCAGATTTCTGGTTTTGCTAATATTGAGTTTCATATTGTTGTTTTAAGTTTTAATTAGCATAATTTGGTTGATTTCCTATTTTTATTTTTTCTCCCAAAAGTGTTGTTTGAACTTGACCCCCATCCTCAAAGCATAAGGAAATATGCAGATTCTCACATTGAGTTGATTCACCTAAGGGTTGTTAGTCGATTCTTTGTGGGGATCTCATTTCCCAATGAAATATTGAGAAATAGGCTCATCATAACCCCCTTGTTATCATTGATTGGTGAACCTCTTTTTTCAATGTTTCAATGTACAAATAATGCAATATTCAAGGGGATCATGGGAAAAATATAGTGTAATTTACTTCAAACATAGACTTCAAAAAATATGCTTGATGATCTAGGGATTTCCAATAACTGAAGGATCTCATGCTAAGGATGAATACACACACAAGAATTGATGGAAAAATACATTAAAAAGTTTTAAAAGAAAATAATTTTTATTTGCTACTCTCGAGTTCCTCTCTGATAATTTTAGATCCCCTTTTTTCTATATTTAGATGAGATTTATATAAAATTTATGTTAGAAGAACAACTGTAGTACATAGAAATTAGCTTAAAACAAAACTTGAACCTTACTTTATCTAGAGTTACAGTTGTAGATAATAGAGTTTGAAGCAACTAAATGGTCGTTGCTTATCATTATTTAAAAACATAGGATACATGAATACGGATGAAAAAAAATCATCAATCTTTCTATAATTATATTGACAACAAATAAAAACTAGTGTTGACATATTAAGATTCAAAGATACGTCAAAGACACATATTCATCATGAGCGTAATTCAGTTATTGATTATTCTAACATTCTCTCTTAATAACTAATTAAATTTTCATGGACTCCTAGGGCATGTGCACCAAGATGGAGCACAAAAAAGTGGACAAATGCCTAAAAACAATCAAAATGCATTCGTTTTTTGAAAAAAATAAAATAACACAAACATGTTATTTGAATACAAAAAATACACGCATTTTTATAAAATAAAATAAAACATGTGCACATTTTTATGAAAATAATGGACACAAAACACATAAGCATTTTAATGACTATAATATTATAATATAATGTATTTCTTTTATTAAAGGGTAAATGCTTTTGATCTAAAGCTATGAACCGGTGAGGTCACAAATGAGGGACCTCATCCCCAATAGAAACATTCAACAATTACACCCCAGTGGCATTTGAACCTGGGGCAAGAACAACACCAAAACAACTTAACCATCATAATATGTCACTATTGGCATAATATTATATTATATTAATATTATATATATATTATAATATTTATTTATTTTTAATTTCATTATTTAGAAATCTACAAATTCATAACATCCAATAATAGGAGACATGGAAAATATAATAACACTTCTATAACTATTATAAAAGAGATATTTTAAATAAATATTTTACAAATATTTGTGCATGACGAACCTCAAACCCTCAACAAATTCCCCACACCTAGCTATATTAGAAGTGGAGATTAAATCTCCATTAGTGCTCAAGAATTTATCAAAACCCTTCATATCATTCATCTCTACCCCAAACCTATACAGACTCAAAGCCATCTTAGTAGTCCTGTCTCTCGCAATAGCACCAACATCTAGAAAATCAACCACAAAACTACACTTGGGCGAAATAGGGATGCCTTCCAAAGCAAACATAATTGTGTCTCTGATGGTTGGAGCAACTAGGTGTCTACAAATACGAATCCCCCACTGGTGGGATCCCATCACCTACACAATTTCCATACAAAAATACTCATATACCATGTCATCATGGACATGACCACCCTCCCAAGTTGAGTGACCAATGATCTTTATAACAACATCCCTCGCGGCTTCTTTGTGCAGGCTAAATAATCTTCCAACTTGTTGTCCATGTGACTCTTGAAGGCACTTACACACAACACTAAAGTGATGACCAGCCATTTTGATTCCCCTAAAACCTCCTTCCCTCCTTATTTATGCTACACCAAAGCTACCTTAATAAGTTATCCAATACGGAACAACAAACCATGTTGTTACAAAGATCGTTGGATTTTATATAGATGTTGGACAAAACACTAAGTTTTGGGACAAGATGGCTAGGATTTTTCATATCTTTTGGGATTTGGAAAGTGTCCATGATTGTCCCTCCTATCTTGATCAACGCTAACACGTCTATTAGCACCGATTTTTAGTACCTTCGAAGGTACTTGAACATACATCTCTCTTAGCCTCAAGAATAGTTGCATGATTGGATGAGCATGAGGTCATCACCAAACTAGAAATTGAATAGGCTTCGCCATTATTGCTCCACTATAATGTGCTTATTCACTATTGTTCCTTCATGCTATAATGTGCATATTCACCATGGTGATGATTAAACAGTATAACCATCCTATGATCAATCTTCTCAGTACTGAGGCTTTCCATGTCAAGTAACAATGGTAATTGACAGGTGTTAGGAAAAGGTGTGGTGTACACCTTGCATATTGTTATAATGCAATATTTATTATGTGGTGTACCTAAGAAATATAGGCGTGTGCGCATCACATGGGTCTATCATTCTTGGGGCCACTTTATGTGTTGTATGTAACATTAAACATAAGTTTTTTGTAAAAATATACTTATTTACTATTGGGGAAAGTAATATAAATGAAGTATCCAATATTAAATGAGGGGTTAATGTTTTTTTAAGCTCATGGTATTAGTCACATGGTTTTATGTAATACACTTAGTGGTTTTGTGGGAGCTTGTTTCTATAAAAGCAACCACATGGACCATAGTTGTTCAAGGTTGGATAGTTGGATAGTTGGATAGTTGGCTATTTTGGCTAAGGGGTTGAGGTTAGATCTTGTTAGCATTTGTGAGGGTTTGGAGCATGGTATGGGATGTGTGGTTGCATTCTTGTTCACATGGAGTGCTTTTTGAGGGCTTGATGTTTCAAAAGTGTTCATGGAGGACTCTGAAGATGTATTATAATCTTTGTTGTTGAATAATACATGAGTGATGGATGCTTTTGGAGGCTGGGTTTTTCCCTCTTAAGGGTTTTCCCAGGGTATATCTTGTGTCATCTTTGACATGGTATGTTGTCTATTCTTTTGCATATGGATTCTAAATACTTGTTTACATAGATTTCTCTATCTGCATTATGTGGAAATTATCTTGGGTGGATGCATATTTTCTTTCATTTGGTATTAGAGCCATGGTTTTGGTTTCTATAAACCTTGTTGGAGTAGATTTGGTGTATAGTTGAATCTATGGCTTGCATGGAAATAATGAAGACTTTGCAAGATATGAGGGTTTTGTGCAGGTGTTTTTTGCAGATTAGTGGTTATTTTTTGTAGATCTAGGCTTATGAATCTTTTTTTGAAAAAGGGTTTTATGGATGTCCTCAATGAGGATTTTTTAGATGACCCCTTGGGATAGAATAGACCTCACCATTAGATCTAGAAGGCTTGAGACATGAAGATTGACATAAAATTTGATCTAATTTGGTTACAGGAAAAAATGCAAAAAAAAAATTGCGACCTTTCCCATTTGGTTGTACAACCATCAATTTGCAAGTCATAGAGAAAATAATTTTTTTTTTTAAATTACAAGATTGAAAATAAATTTCTGTAATTAAAAATTAAAATTTAAAAAAGCTCAAAAAATATTTTATTTAAATCAATTTTTTTTTTTAAAATGGTGGTGGGTTGAACCCCCCCCCTCCCGCCGTACTAGCAATCCCCTACATTATTGCAGGGAATGACACCCCTACAGTCCATAGGGGTTGTCAGCCCCTGGTCTGTTGGTGGGCTTTGCCCCAGCGGTTGGTTACCGGTGGTTGATGGGAATTTTAAAAGCCATCCACCTCAATGAAATATATATTTTATAATATCCCTTTTTAAATTTTTTAAACCACCATTTAATATTTAAAAAGTCCACCACATTTTTTAATGAAAATAAAATTAAACTTGGTGTAATGTTTATTTCGGGTCCAGAGGATAATGGGTGGCTCTACCACCACCAATGAGCCACCGATGCATCACCGCCCTACCACCAAGGGGTTATTTTTTGCATCTATTTACTAGAATTGGGCAACTTTTTTTAGGGGGCATAGCTTTCGCCCAGGGTATTTGTTTTGCAACTTCTTGGACTCGTTGGAAAGGTGATTCTAAGCACTATGCAATAGTGTGATTGGTTTTTCCATATTTTTCCTTTTTTGACATTGAAATTATTTTTGAAAGTCAAATGTTCCCCTTTTACTTGGAGAGGTCATATCTTGTGCATATAGAGTCATATTTTGGGCTTCGAATAGTCAACGAAAATCTTGTTCAAAGCACTACAAAGTGGATAAAATTTGGAGTTGTTTTGGCATGGTTTATTTATTGTTGTTCTAATCTAAGTTATATATGGGTTACTTTGACTATGGTTATTTTGTGAGCTTATGTATTATTGGATCTTGGTGATTTGATGTTGGATTCATTGTATACTCACATGCACATCTCTAATTACTCTCACTCAATAGGGTTATCAGTATATTGTTGGATTTGTATGTTGCAGTGTTGTAGGATGTCTATACTTACATGTTGCATTTATGAATTGGATATGGGTTTTTTTATGCCCATAGATACTTCAATTTTGATGCATTTTCAGTTTAGTGACTTGATTTAGTCACTTGTTTTACTGGTTTGATTGTCATGTTGAAGAGGAGAGATGGTATTAACAGGTGCAGTCATGATGTGAGACCTATGTAGTTGACTTCATTATGTAGACATGTGGGACACTGTTGGATTGAGTTTCTAGTACATTTGGTGGTGATCATGGTGTCATGGATGTTCCTTGTGCTTTAGGTACTTGGCGATTGTTTATTTAGGTGCTTTGTTGGTGGTGTTGGATTGGTTCTTGATTTGGTTTGTGGTGGTGTATCTTCTTGTATTGAGGATAATGGTTATGGTTAGTATTCATTAAGGAGGTTTTTATCATGATTTCATGGATAGCTTGGTTACATAATTCAATGGGAGCTTGTGGCAATGATGGTTTTGTGGTGTTATATCTTCTTGGTTTGGAGATTGTGGTTTGTACTCTTCCCTTTGGGAGCTCAGTGTTGAGTTCTTTGATTGAATTGGGGTCATGGAGGATCTTCATTTAGAGGATGGTTATCATGTTGCTATGGAGATCTCGGTATCATAGTTTAGTGAGAGCTTGTGGTGATATGTGGATTCACCATTTGATGGTGGATGATCTTGTACAATGTTTGTTGGTGTCCTAGATGGACTTTTGGATTCTAATTATATGTAGTGAGGGTCCATTGGCATCTTTGGTTTCATTGATAGGAGGTGTTTGTCTTCATGTGGTTTGGATATGTTGAAATCTTAGTTAGCCATGGAGGACTCATTAGTCCTTGGTTGAGGTGTCATGATTTGTATTCTGATGTATGATCCTTGTTTTGATAATGATGGATTTGTCTTATTTAATGATGTACTCTTGATTTTGAATTAGAGTGTTAGCATGATACAAGTGCTTGATATGTGTTTTGGATCATATGATCTTATTTTGAGGAGGTGTGATATCATGATGTTATGTGTATGTTCTTGATTTTGTGATTGGGATATGACTTTGATCTTGGTTGGTTCTCTTAGTATTGGGTACATTCATCATTTGTTTGATTACTTCATGATGGTGTTGTGTTGCATTTGGAGTTTTGCATGGCTTGATTGGTTATAGGTACTCATGGATACTTGGAGACATAGATGAGGTTAGGAGATCTCCTAAGATTAGAGATATGTGTTGAGATGGTTACACATTGATGAGGTTTCAACTGAAATTTTGAGGAGCCTACACCTTGGTTTTGACGTGAGTTCAACATGAACCTATGAGGAGAGTGTTCTTGGATGATTCATGATGACTTGGATATCTTGGAGAAGCATTCTCATTCCCCACTCTTGGTCTACTCGATGGTTTATCATTTGAGAGGTATTGGCCATTGTTACTTTCAGATGCATTATGTTTTATGTTTTATCTTCTAATGCATATGGATCTTGAGATATGGATGGTTATTTCTAGATGGTTCATTTGAGGGATGTTGGCATGTTTATCTCCTTATGGATTGTGAGATTATTTATTGATGTTGAGTTTAGGAGATGTTATTGGGCCTATTTCCTTCATTTGGAATGGATTTAGTTTGATCTTCCTTTGGTTAGAGATGCATACATCTTAGTTATGGTTATGTGGATAGTGTTATTCTCTTTGGGGTTTTATGGACATCATACTTTACACAGTTGGCATTTAGAGGTGTGTAGAAGGACATTCTATAGGTTTTGATTTGCACGTTCTCTCTTTGGTCTTGTTCTAATTCCTGGATGTTTGGTTTCACATTACATTGGTTTTGAGGTTTGGTTGGAACTATGGTGATCACTAGGCTTGTGTCATGTGTTGTCACTTGGTTTTTGGGTGATGACATGGTTGTTTCTTTTATCTCTTTCATTTGTTGGGTTTGGAGACCTTGGGAGAGTTATGGAGACTTGTGATGAGAGATGTATTGCAGCATTTTGGTTTGCAAGATTTACATATCTTTGTGGATGTTACTTGGTACTATATGATGTTGGTTACACTTCTATGTGTTGCTAGTGGTGGATCTTGGATGCCTTGATCATTATCAAATTTGACATTACCTATGTAGTGGGAGTTCTTAGATGTGTATGTTCATTATATGATAGGTTTGGAATATGGAGCTTGTGATTGCATGTTATGGATTGTATATGTTGTTGGCATGAGATTCACTTATTATGATTTGTATACCTTTGAGGTATGGATATTTGGATGTGTTAGCATTTTTTGTGTATGTTATTTTTAGCTATGGTGATTATTTCTTGACAACTATTGATACATGTTTGTTACCTTTGGATTGAGTGTTTGTGTATTCGGATATCAATGGAGGTAGGACTATTGCTTCATTTGTGACAAATAGTGTGGCATCTCTTTGGATGGTTTCTTATCTTTGTGCGGTTGGCACAATATAGGATGAGATCATTCATGTTGGAGGTGGCGGTCACCTTGATTCTTGTTGAACCTATATCTTGATGGAGCACATGGAGCACTTTGATTCCTTGATGGTATATGTGGATAGAGGGATTGTTCCCTTGTTCATGTATGATTTTACTTGTTTACCCCTAAAATGTTATAATGTAATATTTATTTATTTATTATGTGGTTCATCTAGGGCATCTAGGGGTATGTGCATCACATGGGTCTAGCATTCTTGGGGCCACTTTATGTGTTGTATGTAATATTAGGACATAAGTTAAGTTTTTAAAATGTATTTATTTAATATTGGGTAAAGTAATATAAATAAATTACCCAATATTAAATGAGGGGTTAATGGTTTTGTAAGTATTGTCAATATATTTGCACCCTGTTGAATGCAATATTTAGCAACCTACTGAAACATGGAAACCTCCTTCAAATGTGGGTGATCTAAGTGAAGAAGGAATCTCCAGAGCGAGCTAGTTCTCTGAATGATTGATCCTATTCTAAATAACTTTTGGGAAAAGGGATAGAAGGATGGACTGAAACAAAACTTGAATATAACTGATGATTAACTTAAAGTTATGAAATTCAAACATTGACACTCACAACGGCTTTTCTATCACAATGAATCTCACAATCCCACTGGCACATACTTCCATCAGTATTTTGCATGAAGATTCCTAAATGAAATAAAATAGACAACCTAAAACTATGCAATTCTGAAACACAACTTACAACAGAAATACATAAAAGGATTCTAATTTGAACCACAAAGACATCAAATTGCTATTCTTAAACTAAGACAAAAATGAGAAGGAGAATACTGTTGATTTATTAAAATTGAAAGAGTGAATAATTCTGAACTGAGTACAAAAAGGGTTCAAAAGCTCAAAAATGTGTATGAGCAGGAACTGAAATCTAAACTGAGAAGGAGAGAACCAAAAGACTAAGTCTTTCAAAGACATAACTCTCAAGAAACCTTAATCTGAGCTCAGAAAGAATCTCAAGGAAAAAAGCTTCAAACGGTCTCAAAAACTGCAAAAAAGCAAAAAAAAGCATATAGCTTTTATGATCAAACTGTCAAGCCTCTAAAAATAGGTTGAATCTGCTTTAAAAGCCAAAAAAACACCTTATCTCTCCAATATAAGACTCAAATCCGACCAAGAGAAGAAATCAAAACAAATCTACTAAAAATAGCAAGAAATCATAAAACAACTTATAAAAGATTGCTTTACGATTATGCTTTACAGGATTGCAGATTTTTACAATTTATCTATTTTTTGAAATTAAAGATTATAAAATCTTTTGCAAAAATAAAACATCTTATTTCTCCATTACAATGCTTTGATTTTCTCAAAAAATCATAAAAATATTAATACATATCATTATCCTCTCATCAATCTCCAATTGATTTCTCTAAAATCAATTAAAATCAGAAACCCTAAATAGATAATTGACCCCAAAAAAAAACATTCCTAGGTCATAAGGTATTCACCATTACACCCTTATTGTTTTCTCACAAAACAATAACACAAGGTTTAAAGTCTCCACATTTCACTAAGGCACAAAAATAAGTCTTAAATACTTAATATGTCGACCTAGTATATGAATTTTTGGCCTCCCAACATATATTAAACTTCATACTTTAATAAACCACAATACAAGGCTACCCTAATTCAAAAAAACCCACATGCTTATTGACAAACATGAATATCCTAGATGATTATGATGTTGGGTTGAATTAGGGCATGAGAAAATCAAGATCAAACCCTAAATCATTTCATTTTGCACTCTTCACTTTGAAGGAAAAGAGCTTTTCTTGAGAGCACACCACCATGATGGTTGAGCTCGGTCTGACTTCTACATGCTCGATAATCTTCATCCTCTACCTTCTGACAGTCGAAACTTCAATGGATAACCTTTATTTTTTTTGTCTTTGTAGCTCTTTACTCCCTTCAAGGAATAAGAAATGCCATTAAGGTTGCGGACTATCCATGCTATTTTATGATTTCTCCTTACATTCTTGTGACTTTTCCCTGCTTGGCCGACTTGTTATGAGTTTGGGTTTCATTTGAAAGCTCTATAAGAGATCTCGCTCGCAGGTTAATGCTTTTTCTTCTATACACAAGGTAAGCTATTTGTTCATAGCTTCTATGGCTTCACATTTTTGTTCACTCTGGCCTTATGGCCATAGCTAACACGGCCTCTAATGCATTTTATTTATATTTATGTGCATATATTTGTTATCTCTGTACTCTTTATGCCTTCTAACCACCCCACACGAGCTCGCACTAGATATTTCCATGGGGTTTGAGACTCTAACATATCCCTGGTTGTGGCTATATGTATCTCAAAAAATGCATCTTAAAAGTTGTTGGGCTCGACCCAAAACAAGAATCCCTCTCTCCTTGACATTTGAGGATGAATCCCTTCGTGGGTATCATGAAAATTGATGGAAAACTAATATTTTCTACTTCTGAGGCTCGGCCCACCAAAGGAAATTCGCACTTTATGTATTTTTCTATCTCATACAAAAACCAGACATGGGTTATCACTACAATTGTATTCTTCTGTATTTAAAACTAAACCCCAAATGTGGGTACTTGAGATTCAAAACTGCATATTCATTTTGTATGATTCTTATGGGTTTGACCCAAATGACCAGTGGTCTATTTCGCACTTCTGAAACAAAAGAATGACATGGGTATTTGTATATTCTCTTTTATTATTCAGTTTATAAGCTTGGCCTGACTGATCATGACATTCCTTGGCATTTTGTAGCTTGCTCATTGAACCCCTCAAGGGTGAACTGAAAGATGTAATATGTAGAATTTTTTTTTGAAACCCCATTGTGGGATTTCTGGAAAGACCCTGTGTAGTCAAACAAAATTTGGCTTTTCTCTGTATTTGGTTTATGGGCTCGACCCATTATAACTAATGCTTTACTTTGGTATTCTGTTTGAAAAGAAAACTCACATGGTGAGCTGGAAACACATCTATTTATCTTTAATACTCATGAAAATTAGCTCGACCACCATGGTTTCTTTTGCACTTTTAGTTGCAAAACTTAGACTTGGTATTTGTTACTAAAACTGGGTTTGATCCCTCTCTTATTTCTGCATTTTCAATAATTGTGTAAAAACTGGGCTTCTTTAGCATTCGAATTTTTGGCATTCAGCACATAAGTGTTTGGAAACTTAGAAAATATATGTCATCCCATTACACAGGTATACCACCATATGATAAGACTTAAAGCTTGTTTAAAACCCTCCCATATCTGCATTTGTCTCTTTATGAAGAAAAGAACCACAGGTTCATGAATGTGGAATTGTATATGCTATTTGCATTACTTGGATAATGATTTCATGTTGTTTCATTTTCGCACACAGAATTTACCCTTTTGGATTCCTTATCTTAACCATACAACAACATTTGCTTCCTGTTCTTGGACTTTGTGTAGAGATTCTAAATTGAAACATTGTAATATTATGGACTACATCTTACCTAATTTTTTCAATGCATAATAGACACCTTTATTATGCTTGCTCTTTCCTCATCATTCTAGAATGATCATTTTCTCATTATAACTCATAATGTTGTATTTTTCTTACCAGTCAAACTAGAACTGACTGTTCCTTTATTATTTGAGTGCATTGACTGTCTTTCATACTCATGAGATTCAACTTGGCATTCTTCATGCATTTTTATGTTCCACTTATCAAACTGATCTTTAAATCTGCTCTCTTTCGTGATGAAAATCAAAATAAATCCCTTCACTAAGGCATAATTTATGCCTATTCACTGTCCTTGGCTATGAAAAGAAAACTGATGAACTGAACCTTGCATGACATATATTACCATGACAAACAAATAACACAAAATGTGAACTATACAGCAATGTTTGATATAAATGTACTCAGCTGAATTAATTGAGCGAATTAAACTCATTGTTCACTTGTAGCCTTCAAAAATCATTCCACCTGATTGTTATGAATGCACAGTTGGTTTAATAGCTTGATAGATAAATTTTTTTACTCTTTCAGTTGTATCTCACTTATTTTGATGAATATGATGATGTAATCTTTAAATCAGCCCACTTGTAATAAATAAGGGCAGCATGCCGAGCTCTACCCTTGTGGGAGCCCACTTTTCTCCACATGCTTGATCTTCAAATAATGATTAGCTTTCATGATTTTCCCTATACCTGCACAACGAAACAAACAATGTTAGCATAAAAACATAATATGATGATCATGTTGATGTTTTTTCTTTCAACTCATTTCTCCTGTACTTCTTTGATTGCTTCAGTGTATGATTAATAGTAGGTTGCACTATTGTTGGTGACTCATATAGGTTACTTCATAATCAGAGCCACTGACACCCCCCTCCTTCTCTTATAGGTTGATGAAACTCAAGAAGATAAAGGTGCACCATTCATCATCGACCATCGGCCAAAACAGGCAATGATGATTATGTCGTTTACTTATGTGATTTTTCTTTTACATCTTCAATAGTGTAGTGTAGTATTAATGGTGCATTGTGACAGTCACATCCACGGCTTGTGTGGATATTTGATTTCATCTTTATGCTTTTCATTTGAAAATAAAATTCATTTCAATGCATATTGTAATATCATTCTGATTCTTGCAATCAAATGAAGCCTTGTAAATATGAATCTTTTCATGAAATAAATGAAAGCATTTAAAATGCTCTATTGTTTATATGCTCAATTTTGTACTTCATTTAATTCTAGAACATCTGAATAGTATTCTAAAAAATTTGTTTCTTCCTTTAAATGCATCATTGTCACTTGATGAATAATGATAAAAGATGCAAACAACACTTAAAATCAATCTGTAATTCCACCTCATGGTATAATAATGTTCAGCCAACTCCGCCAATTGAGCCATGGCAAAAAATTGGTAATAGTAAGGTCATGGTATTAGTCACTTGGTTTTATTATAATACCACTTGGTGGTTTTTTGGGAGCTTGTTTCTATAAAAACAACCACATGGGTAGTTTTTCAAGGTTGGATAGTTGGCTATTTGGGCTAAGCGGTTAAGTTTATCTCTTGTTAGCATTTGTGAGGGTTTGGAGCATGGCATGGGATGTGTGGTTACATTCATGTTCACATGGAGTGCTTGTTGAGGGATTAATGTTTCAAAGGTGTTCGTGGAGGACTTTGAAAATGTATTGTGATATTTATTGATGAATAATACATGAGCAATGGATGCTTTTGGAGGCTAGGTTTTTCCCTCTTGAGGGATTTCCCAGGGTATATCTTGTGTCATCTTTGATGGTATATTGTCTATTCTTTTGCATATGGATTCTGAATACTTGTTTGCATAGATTTCTCTATTTCGGTTATGTGGAAATTATCTTGGTTGGATGCATATTTATTTTCAATAGGGTGTTGGGTACTGAGAATTGTCACATACTGATAATTGTTACCGCCATTTTCTTACCTTAGATTTTAGTAGCGATGGTAATTGATGATAGTGATTGATAGGGATTTGGGTAATGAGAATCGTGGATTATCCAACACCTCAAGTACCTACCACCCCAATGTTTCGCTCCTCACACCCCTAGCCAATTTCCAATTTGATGATGACCTCATGCTTTTAACTCCACAAAGCACATACATGTTTTTAACTTTATAAAAAATGTACACATTTTGTTTAGTTTTGAGTTTTAACAATGGATTTACCTTTGCAAAACACATATGTGCTTTTACCTTACAAAAATACATCCATTTTTTATTTAGTTTTGAGTTTTAACGATGCATTAATTTTAAGTTTTAACTTAAAAAATTCGTACATGTTTTTCTTAGTTTTAGCTTAGAATGGTGGATTTACCTTTATAAAACATGTACATTCTTTTAACTTAACAAAACACATATGTTTTTTTCTTAGTTTTTGGATTACGATGGATTTAACATACCAAAACCCTATGCGCTTAATCCTAACACAAATACACTTAACTATAAGCTCTATACCCATAACCTTAAACCTTAGATACCCTATATCGTCAACCCTAAACCTTATCCTATTGAATAGGACAAGTGAGAGGGAGGTTGAATCAGTTGGCACAAAATTAAACCTTTAATTCAATCACGGAACTAATACTTAATACTTCTTGAATGATTAATCATCAAATTCCAATGCAGAAACTCAAATCCAACACATAAACACAATAACACCAAATATATGTGGAAAACCCAATGAGGGAAAAACCATGGTGAGGATTAACTCACACTATAGAGAATATCAAAACCGATTAAAAAAGGGCTCACTGCCCGAATAAGGACTCACTGTCTAGAACAAGGACTCACTGTCCAATAGGGCTACAACCTAGAGGGTTCACTGCCATAGAGATATAAAAGATGGCTTTCTACCAAAATATAAAAGTTACGGATCACTGCCAGAAGTGTGAACTGATAGGATACACCTTCCTTGTGCAGGATTGAGTTCCAATGAAGTTCAAAAGATGAAGTACTTCCTCACACAACAGTCGTTGCATTGATCCACAATTGATAAAGAATTTAAGCTCAAATCTTCACATACCCCTTAATCCTTTTCACACTCACCTTTCACTCTTTCTTCACACACATAATCATTCGCTTCAAAACATCTTATATATGATTCATGTAATACACCATATTAGATCAGCTAAGATCTATACAAAACATCCCAAGGTAATTTCAATCTTCTTAATACATAACTTGTGTTAGGTCGGCCAAGGCTGGGACCCAAGATAAAAAAACAATTGTACCAAACAAAGAAACACTCTAGTGTATAGAGTTAGACTCTATCATTGATAACTTACTACTCCCAACACAAAACATCTCAAGATCTCGAATATAGTTTTATGAGTGAATCATAATGACATAGTTAAGATATCAAAGTGATAGCTTGTCTTGCGGTAGAATTCGGACCAAAAACCAACACACTGATTCATTGATAAAGAACATCTTTGATAGGAATTAGATTCTAATAAATGCCTCATAGATTTGGTACTATTTTGACATTGATGACAACCATTTGATGCAATCCAATTTCCAACAATCTCCCCCTTTGTCATTGATGGCATCACAAGATGTGAAAAGCCAATAACAACATCCTTTGTAGTTTTCTCTTTTTGTTGAGCTATAATGATTTTCATTTTTCACATGTTCTCTCTCCCTCTTTCACATCAATGGAAAAGGAAGGTTGATTTATCTCCCTCATAGTTCAAAAAAAATTCACACAAAAACATTCTTTTAAAATGATATTAAAAATGGTTCTTTACCTCTTCTCCTAAAACATCTCCTTGTATTTTTCTTTTAATTTCAGAAGAAATGTCTTCCAGGAATTCACTGCCAATCTGATATTTAAACAAATACTTTTGTTCATCACTATTGAATCAATTATTTCCAAAAGAGTATCTGGGATAGTGATATTTTGTTCATTTTTCTCAGCTTCCTCCAAAAGACCAAAAGTTTGGTCCAGTCTCAATTCAATTATCTCTTTGAATTTCCAAAATTCCTTCACAATATTATCCCTCTGTACCAGTATCTCTGCTAGTTTAGATTGTAAGGAATTGATCCTTTTCTTCTACACTCCATCCATGTCATTAAGGATATCATATGTTTTTCCAATAGAATCCAACTCAAGCTCAATATCATCGATCTTTGTTCTATAGTTTTTGATAGCACTAGGCCACTAGAGATAATACCTATACACACTGTTTACACTTTTGATTCATGTCTTTAATTCATTTATGCTCTCAATCAATTTATTCTATGCATTCCCACATTTTTCTTCCATAGCCAATTGAATCTCATCTTTTTCTTCTGCTTCCTTAGGTAACAATACCTTTAGTTTGTCTTCAATTTGCTCAATCAATACTTCTAGTAAGACATTTTTCAATTCGCTTAGATCAATATCATTATGAATTATGTAAGTAGCCAAGGTGTCTATGATCTAATCTTGTTCGTATGTTGGTCGAGACAACCAAGCATCTCCAATTTTCTTTAGTAAAATATTCTTCATCATAACCCGCTGATACCAAATCAATTTCCTCTATAATCTTTGATTCATTTTCTTCTCTCTTCTCCTCTATCTTCAACTTCTTTATTTTTGGAGGGAAACTTGAAATGATTCTTCTTGATTTCCATTTCCCAGAGGATGATCCTACCTCAAATATCCCAACTAGACTGGAAACCATGTCAAAGCTCCATGCATTTATTTTATTTACAAAGTATTCTTTACAAATCTTATCCTTTTCTGCTAGACATTCTAGATACCGGTAGACCTGCTTACCAACCGGTACGAATGACTTCCACACAACATTTTCTTTTAATGGTAATGACTTTAGAAAATACATCATCAAACATATAACCAAAGATCCAAAACGAAAAGGGTAATTATCTTCCTTTGTCATAGTAATGTTTTCCATTAATTGATTCCTCAATAATTCACACAATTTGAAATCCTCATTCTTTTCACCAGTTGATGTGCAACATAAACAACAATCTCTAAAGTAGAACCTTCCCTATTTTTGAAATAAACCTTATATGAAATTCCATATGCCACATACCTTATCATAGGGTCAGCTATAGTATGAATTTTAAGTGCCCACTGGTCTCTTGTCACTCCAGTTAGGGCTTCGACCTCTTTTTTCTTTATTGACTTTTTCACTAGAACGGGTCCATTATTACATAATCCTATAATTGTTGCAATTGCTTCCTTTGTAATCCCATTGGGTTTTTTGAAGAATATCTAATCACCTTGAATTCTTCTTAGGACAAACTAAACAATATTTGTATCCAAAAAATATGGAAATTCCCTCCAAATGTCTAACCCCTTGTTCCCTAGACTCTTGACCTTTTGTATTCTCTCAACTAAAAGGGAACCTTTGAAATTTTGAATCTTTTTATGGTTAAATTCATCAATTTGTAACTTACTCAATTTCTTCAATTTGTCACAACACAAATCAAATACCACCATTGCCTTTGACTCCATTGTTTCAGCTTTGTTCTTCATACTTTTTCTTTCCACAACCCTAACTCCTTATTTCTTAGCTGCACTTTAATCCTTATCTCATTCAATTTGCAACGTGAAAAAGAATGGCCACTCAACATCCTTATTTAACTTGTCACTTTTAGGGTTTTATCATAAAAAGTAATTTATCGCTTATGACATCATCATTAGTACTTTACTCTATCAGTACCTTCCCCTCAGCCAAAGCTACTAGATCAACTTCCAAATGACGAAAAAATTATACTGGAATCTGATTCAACAGACCCATTTCCACAATCTTCCCTTTTCTCCAAGTCATGATACTTTTCTTGAATTCATCTTATTTTTCCCTAATTTTGCATTCATTGCTTTTCACCTTTTACATTGCCAGATACACTATAAACCAAGAAGAGCTCCGCAATTTTCTTGATTTGCATCTTTTCCATTGAATTTTCTCCAATACCTTCAAAATAATGTTTTACATTATTTATCCTTGTGTCATCGCATGACACCTCATATATCGGGGGCATGTTAGATTTTTCTATGACTTCTCCCCCTGAAACCATTACTTGGTTCAGTATTTGAAAGAGGTATCTGCACCAGATGCAGATACAGAGTTTCATTGATTCATCCTTGTTCTCAGGTTCTTCCTTCTTCCTCCAAATTTTTTGGCATCTCTCTCCTTACTTCTTTTGGATCTACCTTGTTCACAAGTTTGATCTTTTGTTCTAGATTAGTTTTCTTCCCAACTTTGCTCCTATAAGATTTTGAGATATGTCTTGGTTTGTTACAAGTGTAGCACATAACATATCTTTGATCAAATGGATTTTCATTTATCTTTGACATGCACTAATTAGACTTGTGTTCAAAGATATTACATGTGCAATAGTAGCCTTAAAAAAATGAATTCTTCTACTACTATTAAACCTATTCATCATCAACTGGCTTCTACATTCGGTAGCTCTATGTCCAAACTTGTTGCAAACATAACATTTTCCAACAAAGAATCCAGCATTCTAACTCATTCTATTCTGGTTCATCCTACTTCTGCATTTTGTTGCTCTATGTCCGAATTTACTGCATGAGAAATAAAAACCATTAAAGGATGGGTACCTTTGAGCATTAGTTTTTTAGATGGGAAACCTTTCGGTATTTTTCATTCAGTTCTTGTTTTGATAAGTATTGCCTTGAAATTTCCTTTGATTGTTCACTTCATTGAAAATTGGTTTAGTCTTTGAGATTTTCCCTTCTTCAAGTCCTAGACCACCTTTATCCTTTGCAGGTTTCTGAGATGAAATCAACTCATCAAGCATTGTAGAACTTGCCTTGAACTTTTCTTCATGAGATTTTTCTTTTTCCAAATCAGCTATTAGGGTTACTACTTCTTGTTCAAGCTTATCACATTTTTCTTTCTTTTGATTGATGGTCTCTTTCAAGCATCCTTCCTCTATCTTGCTTTGTTCAATTTCCAATTTCAGATTTTCTTCCATACTTTTGCTTTCTTCAAGTTCATTCTTAGATTCTCAACAGTCTCATTTCCTTCCTTTAGTTCCTGATTAACTTCTTTATGTTTCAATTTGAACTTTTGGATATGATTCCTTAGTTTCTAAATGCATTCTTCTACTTGCTTGACATTTTCTTTTAGATATTCATTTTCAGACTCTGAAGTCTTTGTTCTCAATTCTTCATCCAAGTCAGATCCCTTCACCATTTTTTCAACCTACTAAGATCTACTTCAAGTTGTTAAACTAATTCCAAAGGACCGAGCTCTAATACCAATTATTGAATAGGATAACTAAGAGGGGGGTGAATTAGTTTTCATAGAATTAAACCTTTAATTCAATCACGGAACTAATACTTAATACTACTTGAATGATTAATCATCAAATTCCAATGCAGAAACTCAAATCCAACACATAAACACAGTAGCACCATATTTACATGGAAAACCCAATGAGGGAAATCCATGATGAGGATTAACTCACACTATAGAGAATATCAAAACTGATTACAAAAGGGCTCATTGCCTGAAATAAGGACTCACTATCCAGAACAAGGACTTATTGTCCAACAGGGCTACAATCCAGAGGGCTCCCTTTCATAGAGATAAAAAAGATGGCTCTCTACCAAAATATAAAAGTTATGGCTCACTACCAGAAGTATGAACTGATAGGATACACCTTCCTTATGCAAGATTCAGTTCCAATGAAGCTCAAAATATGAAGTGTTTCCTCACACAGTAGTCGCTCAAAAAATCTGCATTGATCCACAACTGATAATCATTTAGGATCAAGTCTTCAAATACCCCTTAATCCTTTTCGCACTCACCTTTCACTCTTTCTTCACACACATAATCATTCGCTTCAAAGCATCTTATATATGATTCATGTAATACACCATATTAGGTCGGATAAGATCTATACAAAACATCCAAAGGTAATTTCAATCTTCTTAATACATAACTTGTGTTAGGTCAGCCAAGACTAGGACCCAAGACAAAAAACAACTGTATCGAACAGAGAAACAACTGTAGTGTACAGAGTTAGAATCTGTCATTGATAACTTACTGCTCCCAACACAAAAAATCTCAAGATCCTGGATATAGATGTCTCAGTGAATCATAATGCCATAATTAAAATATCATAGTCATAGCTTGTCTTGTGGTAGAATCTGGACCAAAAAAATAGCACACCAATTCATTGATAAAGAACATCTTTGATAGGAAATAGCTTCTGATAAATGCCTCATACATTTGGTACTGTGTTGGCATCAATGAAAACCATTTGATGTAATCCAATTTACAACATATCCCTCAACCTTAAGACCTCCACTTAGCCCTAGGTCGTAAAGCCTATACACTCTACCCTAGACCTTATACCTTCAACCCTCAAGGTTCCTATACCCTTAAACCTAAACCTTATCGCTCAGTAAGAGAGGAGAGAGGAGATATCTACATAGAGATCTTCATAGGGAGAGAGGGAGAGGTATATAAGGAGAGATTAGGGGAGAGGTAGGAAGGGGAGATATATAGAAAGTTGAGATAGAGAGAGAGGAAGATAGTGTATAGAGAGGCTAGATAAAGAGAGGTAGATCTAGGGAACTAAATCTAATAGGTTAAAACCTTAACCATATACTTGACTGGATATGCCCTATATCATAAACCTTATCCCTCAACCCTTGGAACTAGCACCAATAGGTTAAACCCTATACCCTTAACCCTAAACCTTATCCCTCAACCCTAGGCCCTAAAGCCTATGGGATAAACCCTCAACCCTATACCATATACCCTCTTGACCCTAAACCCTATCCCTCAACCTCGGTCCCTAAGGCCTATATAATAAACCCTCATTCATATATACTCAACCCTAAACCATATATCATATACCCTCAACCCTAAACCATATCCCTCCACCCTAGGCCCTAAATCCTATAGGATGAAATCTCGATCCCTCATGCACTTGATCTTAAATGCTATACCCTCAACCCTATACCTTAAATCATATACTCTCAACCCTAAAACCTACACTCAACTCTAAGCCACAAACCCTATACACTCTACCCTAAAAAAAGTAGCTTCAACCCTCAAGGTTCCTATACCTTGTATATTTTGGTCATTAGGTTCTCATCCTTGTTTTTGTGTGTCACCAAGCTAGTTCCTATAACAAAATTTGTTAGCCCCCTAAAATTCCAATTATCTTGACTATCCCTTGTCATAGGAATCCTAGGATCTATCCCATCTATCTTTGGTCTTTACAAGATATATCATTCCTCATATTAGACCACATTAACCCACATGTCATCCTAATGGAAAAGGATATTTGATATCTCTTATTATTTTTGGGGTTCTTTCAAATTTTTGTTTCTAATCTTCTTACTCTACCTACTTGAGGTCACCATAATTCATCATATCATGGTCTGCTTTGACTGGTAGAAATAGGGTCATGTCTTGGCTTTTTTTTATCATGTTTTCTTAGTTGTATAGTGTTGTACCCATCAAGATTCATTGTGATCTTGTGTTGTACTAGGGCATCCTCTTGTGATTGTGGTTTTTCAACATTGGACCCTCCAAAGCCCTTCTAACTTTCTAGGATGTTGAAGCAATCTCTGTGTTTGTTGTGTCAGTATTATGCATGTGATATAACATCCACCTTGGTTCTACATACCTTGGTGCATAGTATCGCATGCATTATCAATTTAAGTGCTCTTCACATTGCAGTTGAATGTATTAAGATGGTCGCCTAGTCTTCATATCCATCTAACTCATCTCTTCATTGCATTTTCATCTTAACTCTTTAGATTTTTTATTCTAAGAATCTTTTCATCATTACATTTTCATCTTAAGTGTTTATATTTGTTATTCTAAGAGAGGCAGAGATAAAGAGATATGTGAGATAGAGAGAGATAGAGAGAGGTGAGATGGATAGAAGAGAGGAGGAGATGTGAGACTCAACCTTAAACTATATACCCATAACCCCAAACCCTATACCCTATACCATCAACCTTAAACCCTATACCCTCAACCCTAAACCCTATACCATCAACCCTAAACCTTATACCCTATACCCTAAACTCTATACCCTATACCCTCAACCATAAACTTTATACCATGTATCCTCAACCCTAAACCCTATCCCTCAACTCTAGGTCTTAAAGCCTATAGGCTAAACCCTCAAACCTATACCATATACCCTCTTGACCCTAAAATCTATCCCTCAACCATATACACTCAACCCTAAACCCTATATCATATACCCTCAAACCCTAAACCATATCCCTCAACCCTAGGCCCTATATCATCAATCATAAACCCTACACCCTATAACCTAAACCCTAATACATAAACCTTATACCCTATATGTTAAACCCTAAAACCCAACATTAATAATATATTATGTTGAAACCTACATAATTAAATTTAATCCTTAAACCCTTGAATCTCAACACTCTATCATAAACCACCAACCCTAAACCCATAAACTATTATCCCTACATGCGAAATAATGAATAACTTAGAGATACCTGAGATAGAGAGAAGATGTGAGATAGAGAGAAGAAAGATCTACTTAGAGAGGGATGGAAAGGTAGATAAGAAAGAGAGAGATGTGAGATAGAGAGAAGAGAGATCTACATAGGGAGGGAGGGAGAGGTATATAAGGAGGGATGAGAGGAGAGGTGGGAAGGGGAGATATATAGAAAGCTGAGATAGAGAGGTAGATAGTGGAGAGAGAGCTCGGTTAGCTAGAGAGAGGTATATCTAGGGGGAGAGAGAAGATAGATCTGCATAGGGAGGGAGGGAGAGGTAGACAAGAAAGAGAGAGATGTGAGATAGAGAGAAGATAGATATACATAGGGATGGAAGGAGAGGTAGATAAGGAAGGATTCAAAGGGAGAGGTAGGAAGGGGAGATAGATAGGAAGTTGAGATAAAGAGGTAGATAGTGGAGAGAGCTCAGTTAGATAGAGAGAGGTAGATCTAGGGGAGAGATGGAAGAGATATCTACATAGGGAGGGAGGGAGAGGTAGATAAGAAAGAGAGAGATGTGAGATAGAGATAAGAGATATCTACATAAGGAGGGAGAGAGAGATAGATAAGGAGGGAGTCAAGGGGAGAGATAGGAAGGGGAGATAGATAGAAAGTTGACATAGAGTTAGATAGTAAAGAGAGCTTGATTAGATGGAGAGAGGTAGATCTAGGGGAGAGAGAGAAGAGATATCTACATAGGGAAAGGGAAGGTAGATAAGTAAGAGATATGTGAGATAGAGAGAAGAGAGATATACATAGGGAGGGAGGGAAAGGTAGATAAGGAGGGATGAGGGGAGAGGTAGGAAGGGGAGATGGATAGAAAGTTGACATAGAGTTAGATAGTAGAGAGAGCTTGATTAGATAGAGAGACATATATCTAGGGGGGAGAGAGAAGAGAGATCTACATAGGGAGGGGGGAGGTAGATAAGTAAGAGATATGTGAGATAGAGAGAAGAGAGATATGCATAGGGAGGGAGGGAAAGGTAGATAAGGAGGGATGAGGGGAGAGGTAGGAAGGGGAGATAGATAGAAAGCTTAGATAGAGAGCTAGATAATGGAGAGAGATTGATTAGAGAAAGAGAGATCTACATAGAGAGGGAAAGGTAGATAAGAAAGAGAGAGATGTGAGATAGAGAGAAGAGAGATATACATAGGGAGGGAGAGGTAGATAAGAAAGATAGAGGTGTGAGATAAAGAGAAGAGAGATCTACATAGGCAGGGAGGGAGAGGTAGATAAGGAGGGATTCAAGGGGAGAGGTAGGAAGGGGAGATAGATAGAAAGTCGAGATAGAGAGGTAGATAGTGGAGAGGTAGATATAGTGGAGAGATAGAAGAGAGGTCTACATTGGGATGGAGGGAGAGATAGATAAGGAGATATTCAAGGGGAGAGGTAGGAAGGGGGGATAGATATAAAGCTGAGATAGAGAGGTAGATAGTGGATAGAGAGCTCGATTAGATAGAGAGAGGTAGATCTAGGGGGGAGAGAGAAGAGAGATCTACATAGGGAGGGAGGGAGAGGTAGATAAGAGAGAGATATGAGATAGAGAGAAGATATATCTACATAGGGAGGTGGGAGAGGTAGCTGGGAGGGATTCAAGGGGAGAGGTAGGAAGGGGAGATAGAAAGCTAATATAGAGAGGTAGATAGTGGAGAGAGAGCTTGGTTAGATAGAGGCAGATCTAGTGGAGAGAGAGCTTGGTTAGATAGAGGTAGATCTAGGGGAGAGAGAGAGAGAGAAGACAGATCTACATAGGGAAGGAGGGAGGGAGAGGTAGATAAGAAAGAGATATTTGAGATAGAGAGAAGAAAGATCTACATAGGGAGGTAGGTAGATAAGGATGGATAAGGGGAGAGGTAGGAAAGGGAGATAGATAGATAGTCGAGATAGAGAGGTAGATAGTGGAGAGAGAGATTGATTAGAAGGGAGAGGTAGGAAGAGGAGATAGATAGAAATATAAGAGAGAGAGGTAGATGGTCTAGGGGAGAGAGAGGAGATATCTACATAGGGAGGGAGGGAGAGGTAGATAAGAAAGAGATAGATATGAGATAGAGAGAAGAGAGATCTATATAGGGAGGGAGGGAGAGGTAGATAAGGAGGGATCCAAGGGGAGAGGTAGGAAGGGGAGATAGATAAAAAGTTGAGATAGAGAGTTAGATAATGGAGAGAGAGCTCAATTAGATAGAGAGAGGTAGACCTAGGGAGAGAGAGAAAAGAGATCTACATAGGGAGGGAGGGAGAGGTAGATAAGAAAGAGAGAGATGTGAGATAGAGAGAAGAGAGATCTACATAGGGAGGGAGGGAGATGTAGATAAGGAGAGATGAGGAGAGAGGTAGGAAGGGGAGATATATAGAAAGTTGAAATAGATAAGTAAATAGTAGAGAGAGAGCTCAGTTAGATATCTAGAGAGAGGTAGATCTAGGGGAGAAAGAAGTGAGATAGAGAATAATAGAGATGGGGAGGAGAGTAGAGAGGGGAGAGATGTGAGATGATATAAGAAGAGGTAGGTAGAACCTCAACCCTCTATCATCAACCATAAACCCTATATCCTCAACCTTAAAGAAGTTAGGAGATGCACCTTGAACCCTTCACACTAAAACCTATACCCTCAACTCTAAATTCTTCATAGAAATGAGAGCACATTAGAGAGAGACAAATGGAGGAGTGAGAGAGAGAGGGAGGGAGAGACAAGAGAGGGAGGGAAATAAATATGGAGAGAGATACAATGAGAATTTTTATCTTTATAGGAACATGAGCACATTATAACTCACTTGCTCCTATTAAGATGACTTTTTGAGCATGGGGGAGACATTTTCTTCCTAGAAACATGAGCAAAATATAACCTAGATAGAGACATATTAAGAGAGATAGAGAGGTAGAGAGAGTTAGGGAGAGAGGGAGGGAAAGATTTAGATAGGGAGAAAGAAGAATTAGAAATAGGGAGTGGTGAAACCTTAAATTTTCATCATTCCACTATTCCCATCTTCAAGCCTATGAAATCTCCTTCCTTGGTGTCATTAGGGTTGAGGGTTTTATCACTTTACTCATTTATACCCTTAATCCATTTGTTGATTTGTGTTCTCGTGTTGACCGGCTGAACCAGTTTACTAGTTTCTTAAATGCCTTCATGTGGCATTTATTATCGTTGTTCAACTAGCCCCAACACCTTGGTTACCATCGAGCCTAGTAGGTCCCTCTTTTATGAATAAATTTTGTGCACGTGCCTTTAGTGTTACTTAAGCCTACTCTTCATTGTCTATCACTGGCATTTAAGCCATCGCATCTTGTTTTGTGAAAATTTTCTTCTAACCTGTGATGAGCGATCTAACGTTTATTCTTGGAACTCTTCCCATCGCTCATTGTGTGTTTTATTGTTATTATGAGAAGGTAACCTATGATGAGTGATGTGGTTAAGGTCTTAACCCATCACTGGACCTTGCACTATCACTGGTTACATTGTGCCTTTCTAAGGAGAACCTGTGACCGCCGATGGGTGGAATTTTCTCCCCATCACACGGGTTTGGTTTATTGCCGATCAGGGTGGCTTGGTAGGGAGACAACCCGCAATGAGCGAGATGAAGCAAAAATATTTGGTTGTGATCTTCTCACAGCCAAATCGGCAGTTAGTATCTCATCGCTTGCTCCAGGGCCATTGCTTGATGAGGTTTCAAAATGGATTGTGAACTAGTGATGGGTGATGCTCTCAAGATGTGGTCAATATTTTACCATGATCAACATGATCGACGGTGGATGAGCCAAGGATGATTGGGTAAGGACATGGATGGATACGTGTCTACTTTAAAGCACCTCCTTACTATTTCCTGGCATGGTCCATAAAGCAAGTAGCAACTCTTAATGTACCTTGTTGATCAAGTTTTAAATCCTCAGTAATTGACGGTCAGGATCTAGCATGCAGTCATTGATCTTCCTACCCACGTGAGTGAGACAAGATGGCTATTAATTGCAATTGGCCTTGAATCCCTCTATTTAATGAGGATTTTTTGTGGCTTGATTAAACCATTTGTGAATTACCAGAGCACATAATTAATTGTTGTGAGTACTAGAAGGATAATCGTAGAATTTTTGAGTGCAAGCAGTTGCTAAGGTGGTGGCATGGCATCTTTTGGCATGTAGGTGTGTACGCTTGTTGCATTGCTAATTATGGTTCAGCTATTCTCTGCGACTAAAATCTATGGGTGTTTTTGTTCTTCTGCATAACTGGCTCTGGTTGTCATTGCATCTTGAAACAATGAGTGAACCTAGATGTTGCACCATTTCATAGGTCTCAAAGGTTGAGCATGCAAGAACCAATTGCATACATGCCTGAGGATAAACCCCTCCCAGCTAAGGTGCCAATTGTTCCAAAGAAAAGGATAAGTGCACGCAGGAAATGTGAGAAGGTGGTTGTTAGGAGCACCTATGCCCTTCAAAGCAAAGTTGTGTCATAGAAACTGGCTGAGATGAAGGAGAAGGGACCTCTATTTGTGAACGAATTAACAAGGACTGGTTTACATCCTAGGGTTTGTTCAGAGAAACCCGTCGCTCTTATCTTAGTTTCTAATAGTTCTTCAAGTGAAGAGGGAGGAGTTGGTCATGGCCCTAGTCAATGCCCTGCTTCTTTGGTGCCTTATAGCAATTCAGAGGACGAGATTGTTATTGCAACTCCACTCTTTGTCATAAGAATCATTGAGGGTGGCTATTCGGCGGCTGACAAGGCTGATTGAACCTCGTGTCCTCTTCTAGTGGTGTAGGGTTTTGGATGTTGTGGTGATGTGGCTTCTAGGTGGCTAGTTCTATTGGTTTGCTTTGTTGGTGTTGGTTCGTGGGTTCATGTTGATGATTGTGATGGTGGTTACTCTGATGTTGGTGAATGTGCCAATTTTGGTGACGCATTTTGGAAGGCTTGTGTGGCGGCTTCAACAAATGGGTTGGTCCTTCTTTTTTCCTTTTGTTTTTCCCATGATAAAGGAATGACTAAGATGTAACGATTCAAGAAATTAACCTCGGTGAAATGAACTTTGAAATTAACATGAAATGTAATTACATTTGAGTTGGATGCTTTGTCGCTCCCTTATATTATAAAAGGGATTTCATGGCTCAATGTAAGGGGTTTTGATTGATTTTTTGAGTCCAATAGGTTCTAGGTAAAATTGAAGTATAGGAAGCAAATCAGAATGTAGAATGCTTGATGAATTTTCCAGTAAACTGTCTTGGGTATAGGTTATGTATGTGATAGTCTTAAATGGTTTTACATAGATTGCTGATATGGGAACAAATTACAAATTCTGGATCATATACTCTCCTTTTGTACATTTTCACAAATCATAAATGAAGTTATCAAAGATTATTTCGTCTATCATCAATGGTTCATTTGAATGTGTGGCTTTATTTCTTTGCTTTAACTCAAAGGGTTAATTAGAATGCTTGGGAAAATTCATGGGTGTGTGAGAATTTACGAGGATTTGATAAGTAATATTTTCGATCATGTGAGTCTTTGTATTGCAAGACATTACAGAGATAGTTTGTATATATGTCAGAGTTAATGAATCGATGTATTACTGGTTGTTTCATATTTGACTCCATTTACCCAATTGATGAGGCACTATCTTGTTTACCAATAATTCATGCAACTAAATTAATAAGTAATATATCTACTCATGGATTTAAACATCAAAACAATACTTATTAAAAAAATTCCAATTCTAAAATGTATGTTTGAAATACGCCCACATTCCTAGCAATTTAGACATTAATTTTCCTAAAGACCTATCAAATCTTTAGTGATTTGAGTGTGTTTGCCTCAAATAGGGATGAATTTGTATTGAAGTGTTCTTGAGAAGTTGATATACCACATGAACACAATAAGGAATACCCTCCTTGGTCCTACAGAGCCTAAAGTGCAAGAATAGAGACCTTAGAATTCTCTATTCATCGTGTTGGCCACTAAATTTTGGCAATCTTTTTAACATAAAGGTTGGCTACCTTTTAGAAAGTTCCAATGTTAGTTGGAAAAAACACCAACATGGAGAGCTAGATACAGAGAGACAAAGAGATACATGAGAGAAAATGAGTAGAAAAGGAAGGAGGGAAATAGAGAGAGGGAGATAGAGATTTGAGAAAATGAGTACAAAGGAGAGGGAAGGAGAGGTAGGGAGAAATAAAAATATTTGGAGGGAGAGAGAGAGAGGGTAAGATATATTTTGGGGAGAGGGAGGGGGCACAAAGAGGGGAATATTGATAGAGAGAGATGTAGGAAGAGTTAGAGACTGAGGTGGAGGGAGAGAGCTGGATAGTTAGATTCAATAAAATGATGGTTTTAGTGCAAGCAAAAACATGATTGGGTTTTGGCTTTTAAAAAATATGTACGTGTTCTAGCTTGCAATAAACATGTACGTGCTTTGTCTTTTACAAAACACATACATGTATTTTCTTGCAACAAACATGTACACATTTTGGCTTGCATGAAACATGTATGCATTTTGTCTTGCATAAAACACATATGTGTTTTGGCTTGTACTTAGGCTTGGATGGTTCATTTGCGTCATTTTGACGTGATTTTTTCCTCCATTCTCATTTTTCAACTGGCTCATCATCAAGTTTACACACTATAAATTAAATCTTAGTAAAATTACAACCATAATTTCACACATCTTCTAAGGTTTGTAACCATATATTATTTTTAATTTCTTTCACTAATGTTTACATAGTTATCAGAGACATGTATTGAATTTTTTTTAATTAATTTTTACCTAATTTTCCAAATGTGAGAAAAAATATAATATTTGTCTACACTTCATTCTTTACACATTAAAAAAAATGCATTTTCAATTATTTTGGTGCAAGTTATGTGACACACACTCGGTGATGTGATTTTCAAGATGCATCCACTTTGAAAAATCATACAAAAATTAATACTAAAAAAAAATACAACTTCTAGTACTCATATTAACTATTAATGTACCAATGGGTTTTTGAAAATACTAAATGCAACTAAAAATTTTGAGGGGCGCACGCCAGACACTATGTTATGTTTTGCTGAAAAAATAGGAACACTTTTATGTGTGTGAAGCATTTTATCCTCTCAATCTTATCTATTTTTTAAAAACTTTAGTAGTTTAGAAAATTTATTTAGAGTACACTACAATTCTTGTTCTCTTGGTATCTTCAAATTTTGAGTGAATGAATCTCAAATTACTCCTCCAAGTTCAAGTTTAGCTAATTTCAGAAGAAGAAAAAAGTGGCCACTTTTGTCCCCCCTTTTGTGCACCATCTTAGTTCACTAACCTCCTAGTATATTTCTATATAATACAAACTTTATCTTTCCCAATGGATTAATAAATAAATTATTCATGTTGTCATTTGTATTGTAATACTACAATTCTATCTCTTGTGATTGAATCTTTTTTCTTACAAAATCATGTTGAGTTTCAATGTGTTATGATCTTGTATGATAAATTGGATTTTTTGTCAAATTGATTGAGTTTTAATTGTAACACTTTATTGGAGTTGGTCCTTCTTCCTTATGTCTCATATGTTCAAGAATACACCTTATCCAAAAAAAATCACAAGTAGTACTACATAATACTTTGTACTCGACTTCAGTAGAGGACAAGGAAATATTTGGTTTCATCTTACTCCTCCAAGAAATAATTCTTGATCCTATTTTGAATGTATAACAAATTATGAATTTTTCATCATCTATATCATAGATACATAATTAAAATTTTAATAGCCTATCAACTCAACATTCATATGGTTAGTATATTCAATACTAAAACTAATGGCGCCCTATAGGTATTGAATAACTATCTTTGTTGCTTCCAATGAGTCTAAAGAGGTTTATCCATGAATATGTTAAGTATATTTATTGAATATTCAATATCAAGTCTTGTTGTGCTTAAATAGTTCAAACTTCCCACCATTTATCTATACAAATTCTCATTTACTTTTGTAGTGCCATTATCAATAGAAAAGTTAACATTCTATTCTAATGGAGTAGATATTGCTTTATAGTCTTGCATATTAAACTTGTGCATCAATTTCATTGCATACTTTATTTGAGTAATAAAAGTCTTACCATCTTTTCTCCATGTGCTGAGATTATGGATGCAAAGGGTCCTTGAAGCTGCAGTCTTCAATGGAGGACCTTTGCCAAGAAAGATACTCAACCACATAGAAAGTGTTGCAACTAGGCATGCATAATAGAGATTCTATATTGATGATATGATATGTTACAAATGAACAAAATGTCTGATTATATAGGCAAAAGAGAAAACCTAAGATGCATGAGATGTTGCCATGTGTCATGATCTAACAACATGTGACAACATGTGAACCCTATCTAAGAAATTATTAAATGTTGAGATAAGTTCTAAAAGGACAACTCATCCTCTAGAAGGACTCTTATCCCTACAAACAGGGAAGGGAACATTACCTCATTATTAAATGATTTATTAAAATCTAACCTAGGACTAAATGATGTATGGCCTAAGTTAACTTATGCTAGTGTAATAAATAATTAATTACACTAACACCCCCCCCATAAGTGCAACTTAGGGAGGAAATGCAATGATTATGCAGAGATGATAATGATGATGGGTCTCGGCTACGAGGCCATGTTAGGTACCCATGCACATGAAGATGCAAAAAATATCCCACAACTAGAGAAAAGGGGAAAACCCAGTGGGAACAAAACCCCTCTCCAAAAAGGAGATGAAAAAGATTAAATGTGAGATAGGACGGGAAGGATGGAGGACTCCCAAATACCCCCCAAGTACACCATCTATCACATGGATACAATACAATATCCCCCCCTATCGGAGGGAAAGAGAGAGACTATATAGCCCCCCCAGAAGATGTGATCACCTGCAAAAATGGTAAGTGTCTGAAGACAGAACATGATCCAATGTCAACAAACAACTTGTCTCCCTTTCAGAAGAAACAGAACCAAGTGCAAGTGCAGAGATGCTTCCCATTCCAAATAGGAATTGAAGGAAGGAAGGATGAATGTGGATGTCAATGATGTCTTTGAACTCTTCTCAAATGTCTCCTTGCTTGATGATGAAGATGCCACAATCAATGAAGAGGGTGACAAATCAGGACGATGCGAAAACTGATGTTGAACAATATCAAAAGATAGTGTGATGGATATGATGAATGTGATGGATGTGATGGAGACTTGATAGCCCTCCCTGAATGAAGTTTCCTCAAAACCACTAAAATAAGTTTGAAGCAACAAATGTGTCCAAACCACAAGTCTCCTACTAGGAAGAAGCAAATCCAATGGTAGATGTTGAATAAACCTCAAATCTTGAATGGAATGACAAGGAAGAAGTCTCATATATGAAATATCTGAAGAGAAACCAAGCACCTCCAAGATAGTCTCAGGATTCCCAATCAAGGTCGAGACAAAGGGATGAGGAGACTCAAGAGAACTCTCCAAAGTGTGATTTGAATAAAGGAGTGATATCCCCTCAAGAATGTCCTCCAAACCTGTAGAAGCATCCAAGTCAGTGATACATGAAACGAAGCCATCTTGTGATGTCAAGTCTTGAAAACTGAAAGTGTCCTAATGAATGATGATGATGGAAGCCTCAATCAATGAATCTGGACAAGGAATCACTGAATGTGAAGGGATACCAACTGTCTCTAATGGAGAAGAAGCACCTAAAAGAACCTTGTCAACCTTTTTAGAAGATTCAAGGCAATCAACTTCCTGCACAACAATATCATCATGGGGTACCTAATCTAAAGATTGATATTCTGAATCATGACCATCAGGGAATGGTGGAGTTTTTGAATCTCCATAGATCTCCCAAAGCTTAGCCCAAAGGATGTGAGGACAATCATGATGATCAATAGCATTCAAAAAATCATAATCAAATTGCATAGAAATGATCTCCAAGATAGTGTATCTACTGCAACTCCAAGCAAATTCATGAATACCTTCACTTGGATGAGGAACTATACCATACATATGAGGCAATAGATCAAGTGATTTGGAGATGGTGGTTGATCCCATCCCGCCATTTTGAATAGTTTCCCTTGTGCAACATAACCAAAGAAGGAGTATATGCAAGCCCCATAATGAACTTTCTCCAAAAAACACAAAGAAAAATTACCTTCAATAGCAAAGAAAGACTTCCAAGGATGATGTGCAACTGAAGTGATGCTACCCAGATCAAAAAAACTTTTCCCAAGCTTCAAATGTCCAGGTTATTGAACAAATGCACCAAACTGAAAAAATCAATGCAAGAGTACATGGAGCTGAAACTGATCAAGGGGTCTAGACTGATGAAAAATATCTTCTTCCTAATGTCGCAGGAATCACTAAAATCCGATGAACAGTTTTGAAGATATGAGCCTCTAAGTCCATATTAGGGTTTTGTCTTCAGTTGGCTATAGAATTTTTCTGCAAGAAAAATTTCATAGAACTAATGTCACCACTAGAAATTAGACGAAATTCCCTTTCTGACACTATCTTGTTTGCTGATTTTCGACACCATGGGTGAAAGTTATGATAAAACAAAAAAAGGCCTATATGAGGCACTCTGCAGGCTAACGAGGAGCAAAAAAAATAATTTCCTAGATAGGGTTCGCATGTTGTTAGATCATGACACATGGCAACATCTCATGCATCTTAGGTTTTCTCTTTTTCCTATATAATCAATCATTTTGTACATTTGTAATCCAATCTCATAATGTAGATCAATATAGAATCTCTATTATGCATGCCTAGTTGCAACACTTTTTGTGTGGTTGATTATATTTCCTGGCAAAGGTCCTCCATTGAATACTGCAGCTTCAGGGACCCTGTGCATCCATAATCTCAACATGGTATCAAAGCATGTTGAATTTTAACACCATGTACTTCAATTCCTAAATAATAATACATTTTCCAAGATATTCTATTTCAAATTCTTATGATAGATCTCTTTTGATTTCATCAATTAAGTCTATAAAACTTCTTGTTATGGTTAAACCATTGAGATACAATTAATCAAAATAGCATTCTCGTGTTCAACTTTCTTAATGTACACATTTGGATTATCTTTCTCTTGATAAACCCTTGTTGGAAGAAGAAGTTGTCAATTTTCACATACCATGACCTTGTGTCTATTTAAGACCATATAATGCTATCTTCAACCTACATATCAAATGTTGTCATTTATTTATAAATCCTTCAATTTAAACAAGATAGATTTCTTCTTGTAAATCACCATTCAAAAATATTGAATTAACATCCATTTAATGTAGATTCCAATTATACTTAGGAGCAAGTGAAGTCATAAATCTAATAGTGTTCATTTTAGCTACAGGTAATATATTTTTTAATTTTTAAATACTACCATCATCTTCAAACTTAGTTTTAAACAACCATTTAGATCCTACAAGAATTTAATTTGTAACTAATTCAGTTAGTTCCCAAGTGTCATTTTCCATAACTGAATCATATTCTTTTTGCATAGCATTCATTCATTCTTTATGATTCTTAGCTTCTTCAAAATTTTGGAGTTCATTTACACTCATTATTTGAGCCACTAGATTATAGTTGTTATGCCTTATCGGTGCCTTGATTTGCCTCATTAGCCTTCTTAATGCTTCACTTCTAGATAGATTAGCTTCACTTTGTCTTGTTCCAAGCTTGCTTTGATCATGATTTTGTTGATCTAAAATATATGTACTTTCAATGTCTTCTTCAATAATTTCCATGAAGTTGAAATTTCTTACTCTTGAATATCATCTACATTTCATGAAATATAACATCTCTGGTAGCAAAGACTTTATGATCAATAGAATTATACATTTTGTAGACCTTATGATCAACACAATAACCAATGAAAACACATCTGATTTACTTTGTGTCAATTGTCCTCCTATTTTCTGTTGGAATGTGATAGAATATCTTACTTCCAAAAATATTCAAATGACTAATAGTAGGTTTAGTACCAATGGAATTTTCCTCACAAGGAGTTTTATTCTCTAGGTACTTGGCCTTCTATTCAACAAATATACAACTATACTAATTGATTCATCCTATAAATTGTTAGGGAGATACTTTCCTTTGAACATACTCCTAGCACACTCAACTATTGTTATATTTTCCTCTTAGTCATGTCATTTTTCTCTAAATTATGAGGAACTATGTATTGTTTGATAATTCAATTTTCTTTACAATACTTCACAATTCTTTTTGAAGTGTATTCCCCCTTGATCAATCTAAGAATCTTAATATTGTGAGTTATTTTTTTTACCACCATAGTTCTAAATTCCTTGAAGCAATCAAAAAAATTACTCTTATTTGTTAAAAAAATAGACCCAAGTATATCTAGTGTTATCATCAACAAATATAAGAAAGTAATAAGCTCCCCAAAGTGAACTAGTTTGCATGGGACCACACACATATGTATATATTAATTCAATATTTTTTCCCTTTCATTTGTCTTTATTGGAAATACATTCATATGTTGTTACTCAATGCAAAATAATTATGATTATAATTTTCATTCTTAAATATATGACTTTGAACCATCTATTTTATTTTTATAGAAATAAGATCTCCAAGATTCAAGTGAACATACCTCATATACCATATTTATTCAATTTATACACGTGGAAGTCAATGCTTGATGAATTTCTACTATCACATCAAGTTTGTAAAAACATTATATTCTAATTCCTTTATCAATCAATGTATAGTGAACTTTGATATCCTTAACTTGACAACTTGTCTTCAAGAATTCAAATTTTAAGCTTTGATCAATAATGGATGAAATTGATATTAAATTATTTCTAATTTCTAGAACATACATTACATTTGCAAGTTGTCTTTCATTTCCATTACACTTATATCACCATTTATGTCATGATATCTATCAACTCCTAAATAGGTCTTACTACCATTATTTTTCTCATGGAAGACACTAAATCAATTTCTATGACATGAAAAGTGAATAGATTCCCCTAAATATTTAAACCAATCATTATAATTATTTGTTTCAACAAAAAGAGTAGCATGTAAAATAAATAACTTAATAATATGAAGGTCGGTTTTGAAATAATACCAATACAGTGAGAGGGGAGGGGTGAATCAGTGTACTCAATTTTTTACCAAGTTAAAACAACGGACAAGATTTAAGATTCCACAAAACATCACACACAAAGAAGATGTCAGATATACATGGAAAACCCTAGAAGAGAAAAACTACTATGAGAAAAGTTTCTTGAGTCTACTACTCAAATCCAACCTCACAATCAAAGATATTACATGTGTTTTGTAAGCACCCACTTATAGGTACATTGACACCCAAGACAATGTTTTGAGGCACCAACCTCCTAGTCCACTACACACCTAATTAAGCACCCACTTAGTCTTTTTGAGGCACCAACCTCTACAAAATTACAAATTCATGTATGCAAATAATGCACCTTTTCATTTCATTAATCTGCACTACTTATTCTACTCTACGGGTGATCCCACAAAGCTGGTTTATAATTTCTGGGAGACTATTTTTTGTTGAAATCACATATTTTTAGAAAATATAATGATTTAAGCCTTAAAAAGTTCCATTTAAATCATTACAATTGAAGAGGATTTGACCAAATGACCTAAGATCAAACCTCCTTGGATAGAACCCTGATATTTTTAAACCATACTTATAACAGAGTCTCCTTTACACCTATCAAAATGCTGATAAAAAACCACTTTTGATTTACCTTTTGGGGGATCAAATGAATTCATTTAAAAAAAAAAAATTGTAAGTATGTAGTCCTTATTATAAGCTTCCCAAAAAATATAATTTTAAATAAATTTTATTTTATTAAATTATATTTATTTTTTATTTCTTGTGAATGTAGGTTTTTCACAGAAAAATTTGATCGGGCACAAAGGCACACAAAATAACCCACAAACAAGAGAATAATTTTATTATTCAGAAAATGGAGCTTCTTACATGCAGAGGATTTCAAATCCCCAAGTTCTACAACATATGCAAGCTACAGAAAGCTACAGATTAACCCTTTCGCAATATGTGAGCTTGTCCCCAAAAAGTTACCCAAAAATTAGAAAACCCGCCCATCAATAGAGCTCCTCCTTAGTTTGGAGCCAAAACAACATTCAAATTGAGTTTAGGTAGTTTTGGTGCCGAAAATTTACAAGAAGAAGTTCAAATTTGGAAAGGGCATTTGCAATGGTAACTTCTAGAAAGTGCGCCAACTTCACGGGGCCATAACTTTTGATCCAGGACTCCGATTCGCGAACCGTTCGAACCGTTGGAAAGCTCTCGAAGTCAATAACGCGCTCAAAATTTTCTACACCGATTTTGGCAAGTTTTGGGGCCGATCCGGAAGCTCTAAGTGCCTCAAATCCCACTCGAAAGATTTTCAAGTGCAAATCTGGGCAACAAAAACTGCAATATCTTTCCACCCAGGAAGAGAAAATAAAAACCGTGAATTGGGAATTTTATTATGACGAAAAGGGTATCCAAAAATGTAAAAACACCTGAAAAATGATAAACTTGAAATTTCACTATTTTTGGGTGATGCAAGATTGCCCTTACACCACTGGATGCTCCTGCATCAGACACCCAAGGTAATTTGAGAAGTGACCCTGTCACGCCTCAGATGGTTGAGGAAAACCCAACCGGTCAATTGCTGCCTTAGATAACCAGGATGAATCTTCAACAGGCCTTCCTCTCCATTTCACCAGATATTCTTCATACTGCCTATTTCTGGTACTCCTTCCCACACGGCTATCCAAGATTGCTTCAACCTCCTCCTTTTCTGAAGTAGGTGCTGGAATCCTACACTGTTCCATCATTGGTACTTCCTCTGCGCCACCATCATGATACTCTGTCAAATCTGAAATGTTGAACACAGGGGAAATGTTGATTCCATCAGGCAACTCTACCTCATATGCATTCCCTGAATCATGCTTCTTTAAAATCTTACAGGGACCGAACTTCTTCATCTTCAATTTGTTATATGTTCCCATTGGAAACCTTTCTTTCCTCAAGTGGACCATCACTTCATCCCCAATCTGAAACTCCTTATACCTCCTTTTCTGATCTGCCTTAGCCTTATACTGCATATTCATCTTGTTAATATGTTCTCTTACCTTCTCATGTATATCCTTGATGTGTTCTGCAAAATCTTCGGCTTCAGCACTTATTTTCTCCTCATGGTCCATCTTCCTCAATTCTGGAGCTGTTCTGGGACTACCTCCATACACAATCTGGAATGGTGATCTACCAGTGCTTCTATTGACAGAGTTGTTGTAAGAAAATTCTGCCTGGGGTAAGATCAAGTCCCATCCCTTAGGTTTATCTCCTACCAAACATCTCAGTAGGTTACCTAGACTCCTGTTAACAACCTCTGTCGCCTGGCTCTATATCCGCTTGTGGATGGTGTGCAAACTGAAATTCAAATTGCCTCCTTCAAATTTTCCTTGGCCAAGGTCCTCCAAAAAGTACTCCCACAAATTTGTGTCACGACCAAACAATACTTTTGGTAGACCATGAAGCCTCACCACTTTGAAGAACAAGTCAGCAATGTGGATCAAGGCCATGGATCTTTTGACATGGGATGAAATGTGCCATCTTTGAAAACCTCATAACTACCACAAATATCAATCATTCCTCTTTGTGTCCTTTTTGGCAAAACCAAGAACAAAGTCCATACTTCTTATATCCCTCCTACCTAATCTCTTTTCGGGTATTGTGCAAGGGCTGATACAAGCCCCAGATTCACTCACTCCTTTAGCCAT
>VDFB02281492.1:126783547-126847394 GCA_007258455.2 Sequoia sempervirens
GGATGGATACGTGTCTACTTTAAAGCACCTCCTTACTATTTCCTGGCATGGTCCATAAAGCAAGTAGCAACTCTTAATGTACCTTGTTGATCAAGTTTTAAATCCTCAGTAATTGACGGTCAGGATCTAGCATGCAGTCATTGATCTTCCTACCCACGTGAGTGAGACAAGATGGCTATTAATTGCAATTGGCCTTGAATCCCTCTATTTAATGAGGATTTTTTGTGGCTTGATTAAACCATTTGTGAATTACCAGAGCACATAATTAATTGTTGTGAGTACTAGAAGGATAATCGTAGAATTTTTGAGTGCAAGCAGTTGCTAAGGTGGTGGCATGGCATCTTTTGGCATGTAGGTGTGTACGCTTGTTGCATTGCTAATTATGGTTCAGCTATTCTCTGCGACTAAAATCTATGGGTGTTTTTGTTCTTCTGCATAACTGGCTCTGGTTGTCATTGCATCTTGAAACAATGAGTGAACCTAGATGTTGCACCATTTCATAGGTCTCAAAGGTTGAGCATGCAAGAACCAATTGCATACATGCCTGAGGATAAACCCCTCCCAGCTAAGGTGCCAATTGTTCCAAAGAAAAGGATAAGTGCACGCAGGAAATGTGAGAAGGTGGTTGTTAGGAGCACCTATGCCCTTCAAAGCAAAGTTGTGTCATAGAAACTGGCTGAGATGAAGGAGAAGGGACCTCTATTTGTGAACGAATTAACAAGGACTGGTTTACATCCTAGGGTTTGTTCAGAGAAACCCGTCGCTCTTATCTTAGTTTCTAATAGTTCTTCAAGTGAAGAGGGAGGAGTTGGTCATGGCCCTAGTCAATGCCCTGCTTCTTTGGTGCCTTATAGCAATTCAGAGGACGAGATTGTTATTGCAACTCCACTCTTTGTCATAAGAATCATTGAGGGTGGCTATTCGGCGGCTGACAAGGCTGATTGAACCTCGTGTCCTCTTCTAGTGGTGTAGGGTTTTGGATGTTGTGGTGATGTGGCTTCTAGGTGGCTAGTTCTATTGGTTTGCTTTGTTGGTGTTGGTTCGTGGGTTCATGTTGATGATTGTGATGGTGGTTACTCTGATGTTGGTGAATGTGCCAATTTTGGTGACGCATTTTGGAAGGCTTGTGTGGCGGCTTCAACAAATGGGTTGGTCCTTCTTTTTTCCTTTTGTTTTTCCCATGATAAAGGAATGACTAAGATGTAACGATTCAAGAAATTAACCTCGGTGAAATGAACTTTGAAATTAACATGAAATGTAATTACATTTGAGTTGGATGCTTTGTCGCTCCCTTATATTATAAAAGGGATTTCATGGCTCAATGTAAGGGGTTTTGATTGATTTTTTGAGTCCAATAGGTTCTAGGTAAAATTGAAGTATAGGAAGCAAATCAGAATGTAGAATGCTTGATGAATTTTCCAGTAAACTGTCTTGGGTATAGGTTATGTATGTGATAGTCTTAAATGGTTTTACATAGATTGCTGATATGGGAACAAATTACAAATTCTGGATCATATACTCTCCTTTTGTACATTTTCACAAATCATAAATGAAGTTATCAAAGATTATTTCGTCTATCATCAATGGTTCATTTGAATGTGTGGCTTTATTTCTTTGCTTTAACTCAAAGGGTTAATTAGAATGCTTGGGAAAATTCATGGGTGTGTGAGAATTTACGAGGATTTGATAAGTAATATTTTCGATCATGTGAGTCTTTGTATTGCAAGACATTACAGAGATAGTTTGTATATATGTCAGAGTTAATGAATCGATGTATTACTGGTTGTTTCATATTTGACTCCATTTACCCAATTGATGAGGCACTATCTTGTTTACCAATAATTCATGCAACTAAATTAATAAGTAATATATCTACTCATGGATTTAAACATCAAAACAATACTTATTAAAAAAATTCCAATTCTAAAATGTATGTTTGAAATACGCCCACATTCCTAGCAATTTAGACATTAATTTTCCTAAAGACCTATCAAATCTTTAGTGATTTGAGTGTGTTTGCCTCAAATAGGGATGAATTTGTATTGAAGTGTTCTTGAGAAGTTGATATACCACATGAACACAATAAGGAATACCCTCCTTGGTCCTACAGAGCCTAAAGTGCAAGAATAGAGACCTTAGAATTCTCTATTCATCGTGTTGGCCACTAAATTTTGGCAATCTTTTTAACATAAAGGTTGGCTACCTTTTAGAAAGTTCCAATGTTAGTTGGAAAAAACACCAACATGGAGAGCTAGATACAGAGAGACAAAGAGATACATGAGAGAAAATGAGTAGAAAAGGAAGGAGGGAAATAGAGAGAGGGAGATAGAGATTTGAGAAAATGAGTACAAAGGAGAGGGAAGGAGAGGTAGGGAGAAATAAAAATATTTGGAGGGAGAGAGAGAGAGGGTAAGATATATTTTGGGGAGAGGGAGGGGGCACAAAGAGGGGAATATTGATAGAGAGAGATGTAGGAAGAGTTAGAGACTGAGGTGGAGGGAGAGAGCTGGATAGTTAGATTCAATAAAATGATGGTTTTAGTGCAAGCAAAAACATGATTGGGTTTTGGCTTTTAAAAAATATGTACGTGTTCTAGCTTGCAATAAACATGTACGTGCTTTGTCTTTTACAAAACACATACATGTATTTTCTTGCAACAAACATGTACACATTTTGGCTTGCATGAAACATGTATGCATTTTGTCTTGCATAAAACACATATGTGTTTTGGCTTGTACTTAGGCTTGGATGGTTCATTTGCGTCATTTTGACGTGATTTTTTCCTCCATTCTCATTTTTCAACTGGCTCATCATCAAGTTTACACACTATAAATTAAATCTTAGTAAAATTACAACCATAATTTCACACATCTTCTAAGGTTTGTAACCATATATTATTTTTAATTTCTTTCACTAATGTTTACATAGTTATCAGAGACATGTATTGAATTTTTTTTAATTAATTTTTACCTAATTTTCCAAATGTGAGAAAAAATATAATATTTGTCTACACTTCATTCTTTACACATTAAAAAAAATGCATTTTCAATTATTTTGGTGCAAGTTATGTGACACACACTCGGTGATGTGATTTTCAAGATGCATCCACTTTGAAAAATCATACAAAAATTAATACTAAAAAAAAATACAACTTCTAGTACTCATATTAACTATTAATGTACCAATGGGTTTTTGAAAATACTAAATGCAACTAAAAATTTTGAGGGGCGCACGCCAGACACTATGTTATGTTTTGCTGAAAAAATAGGAACACTTTTATGTGTGTGAAGCATTTTATCCTCTCAATCTTATCTATTTTTTAAAAACTTTAGTAGTTTAGAAAATTTATTTAGAGTACACTACAATTCTTGTTCTCTTGGTATCTTCAAATTTTGAGTGAATGAATCTCAAATTACTCCTCCAAGTTCAAGTTTAGCTAATTTCAGAAGAAGAAAAAAGTGGCCACTTTTGTCCCCCCTTTTGTGCACCATCTTAGTTCACTAACCTCCTAGTATATTTCTATATAATACAAACTTTATCTTTCCCAATGGATTAATAAATAAATTATTCATGTTGTCATTTGTATTGTAATACTACAATTCTATCTCTTGTGATTGAATCTTTTTTCTTACAAAATCATGTTGAGTTTCAATGTGTTATGATCTTGTATGATAAATTGGATTTTTTGTCAAATTGATTGAGTTTTAATTGTAACACTTTATTGGAGTTGGTCCTTCTTCCTTATGTCTCATATGTTCAAGAATACACCTTATCCAAAAAAAATCACAAGTAGTACTACATAATACTTTGTACTCGACTTCAGTAGAGGACAAGGAAATATTTGGTTTCATCTTACTCCTCCAAGAAATAATTCTTGATCCTATTTTGAATGTATAACAAATTATGAATTTTTCATCATCTATATCATAGATACATAATTAAAATTTTAATAGCCTATCAACTCAACATTCATATGGTTAGTATATTCAATACTAAAACTAATGGCGCCCTATAGGTATTGAATAACTATCTTTGTTGCTTCCAATGAGTCTAAAGAGGTTTATCCATGAATATGTTAAGTATATTTATTGAATATTCAATATCAAGTCTTGTTGTGCTTAAATAGTTCAAACTTCCCACCATTTATCTATACAAATTCTCATTTACTTTTGTAGTGCCATTATCAATAGAAAAGTTAACATTCTATTCTAATGGAGTAGATATTGCTTTATAGTCTTGCATATTAAACTTGTGCATCAATTTCATTGCATACTTTATTTGAGTAATAAAAGTCTTACCATCTTTTCTCCATGTACTTCAATTCCTAAATAATAATACATTTTTCAAGATATTTTATTTCAAATTCTTATGATAGATCTCTTTTGATTTCATCAATTAAGTCTATAAAACTTCTTGTTATGGTTAAACCATCAAGATACAATTAATCAAAATAGCATTCTCGTGTTTAGCTTTCTTAATGTACACATTTGGATTATCTTTCTCTTGATAAACCCTTGTTGGAAGAAGTTGTCAATTTTCACATACCATGACCTTGGTGTCTATTTAAGACCATATAATGCTATCTTCAGCCTACATATAAAATGTTGTTGTCATTTATTTACAAATCCTTCAATTTAAACAAGATATATTTCTTCTTTTAAATCACCATTCAAAAATATTGAATTAACATCCATTTAATGTAGATTCAAATTATACTTAGGAGCAAGTGAAGTCATAAATCTAATAGTGTTCATTTTAGCTATAGGTAATATATTTTTTAATTTTTAAATACTACCATCATCTTCAAACTTAGTTTTAAACAACCATTTAGATCCTACAAGAATTTAATTTGTAACTAATTCAATTAGTTCCCAAGTGTCATTTTCCATAACTGAATCATATTCTTTTTGCATAGCATTCATTCATTCTTTATGATTCTTAGCTTCTTCAAACCTTTGGAGTTCATTTACACTCATTAGTTGAGCCACTAGATTATAGTTGTTATGCCTTATTGGTGCCTTGATTTGCCTCATTAGCCTTCTTAATTCTTCACTTCTAGATAGAGTAGCTTCACTTTGTCTTGTTCCAAGCCTGCTTTGATCATGATTTTGTTGATCTAAAATATATGTACTTTCAATGTCTTCTTCAATAATTTCCATGAAGTTGAACTTTCTTACTCTTGAATATCATCTACATTTCATGAAATATAACATCTCTAGTAGCAAAGACTTATGAGCAATAGAATTATAAATTTTGTAGGCCTTATGATCAACACAATAACCAATGAAAACACATTTGATTGAATTTGTGTCAATTTTCCTCCTATTTTCTTTTGGAATGTGATACAATATCTTACTTCCAAAAATATTCAAATGACTAATAGTAGGTTTAGTACCAATGGACTTTGCCTCGCAAGGAGTTTTATTCTCTAGGTACTTGGCCTTCTATTCCAAAAATATACAACTAAACTAATTGATTCATCCTATAAATTGTTAGGGAGATACTTTCCTTTGAACATACTCCTAGCACACTCAACTATTGTTATATTTTCCTCTTAGTCACGCCATTTTTCTCTAAATTATGAGGAACTGTGTATTGTTTGATAATTCAATTTTCTTTACAATACTTCACAATTCTTTTTGAAGTGTATTCCCCCTTGATCAATCTAAGAATCTTAATATTGTGAGTTATTTTTTTTACCACCATAGTTCTAAATTCCTTGAAGCATTCAAAAAAATTACTCTTATTTGTTAAAAAATAGACCCAAGTATATCTAGTGTTATCATCAACAAATATAAGAAAGTAATAAGCTCCCCAAAGTGAACTAGTTTGCATGGGACCACACACATATGTATATATTAATTCAAGATTTTTTCCCTTTCATTTGTCTTTATTGGAAATACATTCCTATGTTGTTACTCAATGCAAAATAATTATAATTATAATTTTCATTCTTAAATATATGACTTTGAACCATCTGTTTTATTTTTACAGAAATAAGATCTCCAAAATTCAAATGAACATACCTCATATACCGTATTTATTCAATTTATACACATGTGGAAGTCAATGCTTGATGAATTTCTACTATCACATCAAGTTTTTACAAACATCCTATTCTAATTCCTTTAGCAATCAATGTATAGTGAACTTTGATATCCTTAACTTGACAACTTGTCTTCAAGAATTCAAATTTTAAGCTTTGATCAATAATGGATGAAATTGATATTAAATTATTTCTAATTTCTAGAACATACATTACATTTGCAAGTTGTCTTTCATTTCCATTACACTTATATCACCATTTATGTCATGATATCTATCAACTCCTAAATAGGTCTTACTACCATTATTTTTCTCATGGAAGACACTAAATCAATTTCTATGACATGAAAAGTGAATAGATTCCCCTAAATATTTAAACCAATCATTATAATTATTTGTTTCAACAAAAAGAGTAGCATGTAAAATAAATAACTTAATAATATGAAGGTCGGTTTTGAAATAATACCAATACAGTGAGAGGGGAGGGGTGAATCAGTGTACTCAATTTTTTACCAAGTTAAAACAACGGACAAGATTTAAGATTCCACAAAACATCACACACAAAGAAGATGTCAGATATACATGGAAAACCCTAGAAGAGAAAAACTACTATGAGAAAAGTTTCTTGAGTCTACTACTCAAATCCAACCTCACAATCAAAGATATTACATGTGTTTTGTAAGCACCCACTTATAGGTACATTGACACCCAAGACAATGTTTTGAGGCACCAACCTCCTAGTCCACTACACACCTAATTAAGCACCCACTTAGTCTTTTTGAGGCACCAACCTCTACAAAATTACAAATTCATGTATGCAAATAATGCACCTTTTCATTTCATTAATCTGCACTACTTATTCTACTCTACGGGTGATCCCACAAAGCTGGTTTATAATTTCTGGGAGACTATTTTTTGTTGAAATCACATATTTTTAGAAAATATAATGATTTAAGCCTTAAAAAGTTCCATTTAAATCATTACAATTGAAGAGGATTTGACCAAATGACCTAAGATCAAACCTCCTTGGATAGAACCCTGATATTTTTAAACCATACTTATAACAGAGTCTCCTTTACACCTATCAAAATGTTGATAAAAAACCACTTTTGATTTACCTTTTGGGGGATCAAATGAATTCATTTAAAAAAAAAAAATTGTAAGTATGTAGTCCTTATTATAAGCTTCCCAAAAAATATAATTTTAAATAAATTTAATTTTATTAAATTATATTTATTTTTATTTCTTTTGAATGTAGGTTTTCACGAAAATCAAGCTCTTTGTTATCATATACAAAATAGAAGATTATCAAAAAAAAATTGTAAAATATGAGTGCACCATATATTGAAGTCCTTGATCAAAAAAAAAAATAATTGAATTTCGATACATACAAAAAAAGTTGTGTTATACAGTCCGCCTATGTCTGAATTGTAATTGGTTTGACTTTGAAACTTGATTAAGGAAAAAATTGTTCAATAAAACACTATGAAACCAATTGGAAGCACTAGATATCATAGTTACAAATCTAAATTAAAAAGTTAGAATTTTATCCTTCATGGAAAAAAGTTATGTGTTATACAGTGAGTGTCACTCCTTAAAAATGGTGTTTACTAAAAAAACTAGTTTTCGAAGGAGATGGAAAAAGAAGTGCAATCTGATTCCAAAAATTTTGAAAAAAATATATTTAGAATCTACAGAAAAAATTTCACAAATCACTAGTTTGCATCATCTTCAAATTCCTCACGGTTTAGCCGCTATAGGTGCTCGAAAGTGAAGATTTAGTTAGAAAAAATTAGTTCAGTGTCCAGTTTGGCCAAAAATTGTAAACTAGTATTTTGGGATCACCCCTACACTTCTCTCCATTCACACATTCTCTAACATCACACTGAAAATATTTTTGTCTCAAAATAATATACTCCATTACTAATATGCAAAATTACATTCAATTCAATAAATCCTTGTGTAACTGAATGATCTGCATTAATGTCTCCACTATACACATGATATGATAGGATTATATATTCAACATCAACTCACACCATCATGTTGATCATAACAATAACTATTTCCAACATTGCATAAACCCTAATTGCATTGTCGACCTTTGAAACCATCACACAAATGATTTGTCAGAAAAGTATTTAAATCAACTTCCATTTTGTAACTGTCCATCAAATTTTGTTTTTTGGAATTAATTGTTTTCCCCTTTGAATATTGACCATCTATCTTCTATTTGCTGCCATGATCTAATGGTACTCGTTAATATACATCAACTTTAAAACGTAGCCATTATATTAATCTTCCTTTAAATTGGTATCGTCTATCTTCATTATAACAGCCTTTGTTGTGCTAACATCACAAAGGGCATGTGTCAATATCTTGTAGTTTCACACTACCTAGCATTGGGTCCCACCAATCTTCTACCTAATGGAAAAAATAGTTTATTTTATATGTCGACATAACCTTATATGTTTTTAGGTTTTAGCCATCGGCCTTACCCTTTACCTTTTACCATCTTTCAAAATGCCTTCACATTTCGGTTTTCAACCATCGGCCTTACCCTTTACCATCTACCATCCTTTATCTTAAGCCACAAACCATCCCTCTGATCTTCAAAAATTCAAATAATACTTTAAGTCATCAGATATCGGGGTTTTCTCTTATTACTTACCTCTTTCTTTCCTTTTGATAAGGCGTAAGCCTTCCTTCCAAACTTTGAAACCCCAAAGCCTTCATGATTTTCTTAAATCTTGATTCATTGGGCATGAAGCATTAAGCCCTCCTTTCAAGCTGCTAACCCTGAAGCCTTTCAAATGTCAGTGTTCGGGCTTTCATCATACCCTTTTCCTTACTTTCACGGTAAGACATAAACCAACACGCCAACCTCCAATGCTCAATTCCTTCATTTGAAAGATTTGGCTAAGTCTTAATCCTGAAGGTACTGACCTTCCAGCTTTCTCTATACTTCTTACTCAACTTTATGTTAAGGTGTAAGCCTTAATGTTGAAGTCTGAAGAAATGTTAACTTAAAATTTCTAGCATGCGGTATAAGGAAAGTTTGAACCCCAAAGTCCAAAATTTTGCAACTCTTCAACACTTGCACTGCAAAATTTTATAACTCTTCAGGACTTGCACTACATTATCATCAGGAATACCCTTTGACATCAATGACAACAATTCCAGCAATCTCCCCCTTTTTCATTAATGACCACACTTCTGAAAATGGTAACACTTTGAAAACCTCTGAAACTCTAAAATATGAATGGCAACACTATTTATCCAATATCACATCATGCTCCCCTAGTCTATAACAACACTCAATCATCTTCCTTGCATACTACAACTTTCTTTATTCTTTCCCTAACACCAATCATCATATATGTCCTCTTCATTTCCATTTTCTATAGTCTCCCCCTTTGACATATATTACAAAGGGAAAGACCAAGGATAAAGAGGTATTTTGATATGCTCCCCCTAGATGAATACATTTTGTATTCATGTAGAAATAGGAGAAGGAACAACTCCTAATTTCTTCCTGAGTTGTTCAAATGACTCCTTCGGAAGGGGTTTTGTGAAAATATTTGCCAGCTGATCTTTTGTAGCAACATATTCTAATTTGACTTCCTATGCAACAACTTTTTCATTGAGAAAATGATATTTAATGGATATGTGTTTGGTTTTGGAATGCATAATAGGATTCTTAGAGATATTTATTGCACTAGTATTATCACAACAAATATTAACTGTCCCATCAAAATTCACATTAATATCTTGCATTGTTTCTTTCATCCATAATACCTAAGTACAACGATATACATAAGCAATATATTCAACTTCAACTGTTGATAAAGAAACTAACTCTTGTTTCTTACTTAACCATGCTACCAATCTATCTCCTAGAAAGAAGGAACCGCCACTAGTGCTCTTTCTATCATCCACAAAACCAGCCCAATTTCTTTAGTGTATATAGTTAAAGTGAAATCATTACCAATAGGATACCATAGACCATATTTCAATTTACTCTTCAAGTATATAAAAATCATCTTCACGGCTTTAACATGTGTCTCCTTAGGAGTAGCTTGAAATCTAGCAACCATGCAAATATCTTGCATGATATCAGGCCTTGTTGCAATAAGATATAAAAGGCTTCCAATCATGGATCTATATAGTGATTGATCTACTAATGCAGATTTATTATCTTTTCTGATCTTACATCCAGTGACCATAGGTGTGATAACTGGCTTGCAATCTTCCATCTTAAATTTCTTCAAAATTTATTTCACATACTTATTCTAAGAAATGAAAATTCTTGTATCTAATTATTTGACTTGTAAACCAAGGAAAAATGTTAATTCTCCTAACATATACATCTCAAACTCTTTTTGCATTGTAGTATAAAACTTTGAACATCTTATCAAAATTACTACCAAAAATGATATCATCAACATAAACAACGACAACCAATATATATCCACCTTCACATTTGAAATACAAATTGTTTTCAGCAATACCTTTCTCATACCCTTGTTGTTGGAGATATTTGTCCAACCTAGAATACCAAGCCCTAGGGGCCTATTTCAGACCATATAGAGTCATTTTCAATATGTATACATAATCTTTGTTTTTAGCCACAATAAACCCTACAGGTTGCTCCATATAAACTTCCTCATCTAGATAGCCATTAAGAAATGAATACTTTAAATCCATCTGGTATACTTTGAAATTTTTATAAACTAAATATGCAAGAAACATTCTAATAGCTTCAAGTCTAGCTACAGGTGCAATGTCTCATCAAAATCTATACCTTCAACTTGAGCATATCCCTTACAGACTAACCTATCTTTATTTCTTGTTATCTTCCCATCCTCATTCAACTTATTTTTAAATACCCATTTTGAGCCAATGAAATTCTTATTAACAGGTCTAGGAACAAGTTCCCAAGTTTGATTTTTCTCTATTTGACTAATTTCCTCTTTCATGACTTCAATCCAACTTTCATCTTTACTAGCTTCTTCATAATATTTAGGCTCTACTTCAAATAGTAAAGAATAGTTTACTTGTTCTTGTTGAGCAATCTTTCTTCTTGTCATGACACCATCAGTTTTGTTTCAAAGAATTTGCTTCTCAAAATGATCTATTTTGAAAATTTTGGGTAGTGCTTTTGGAGTAGTGATTGGTTTCTCTTCATCAACGTCAATTTCCTATTGTGATTCTTCTTTTGCAGATTCTTTTTTTCTTCATAGAAAGGGACCTTTGAATACATTTCATCTTTGTGTAACTATTGAGAGTAATCTTCATTTACTCTAACTTTCACACTTTCAACTATATTTTGTAACCTTTTATTATAGCACTTATAAGCTTTACTTGTAGTTGAATAACCCAAAAATATTCCTTCATCTGATCTTGTCTCAAATTTACTCAAAGTATCTTCATCCCTTTTTATAAAAAAATTGCTTCCAAATATTTTGAAATATTTCATAGATGTAGGTATGTCTTTCCATAATTCATATGGAGTCTTATCATGATTTACTCTTAATTGTGCTCTATTGAGAATGTAAGCAGCGATATGAACTACTTCGTTCCAGTATCTATCAAGCGGTTTGGCTTCATTTAACATTGTTCTAGCCATATCCTAAATAGTTCAGTTCTTCCTCTCAACAACTTTATTTTGTTGAGGTGTTCTAGCTGCAAAGAAATGTCTTATAATTCCATTTTTTCACAATACTTATCAAATTCATGAGAGTTGGATTGTCCACGTCTGTTAGACCTTAAGCATTTCATCTTTGAACCAATCTCATTCTCAACCATAGCTCTAAAAATTTTGAATCTTTCTAAAGCTTGAGATTTATCTTTAAGAGAAGTTACCCATGTCATTCTTGAATAATCATCTATTAATAACATGAAATTCCTTTCTCCATTGATACTTTTGGTTCTTGTTGGACCACACAAATCTATATGTATCAACTTTAGGGGTTTAGAAGTTGAATATTCTTTTGTCTTGAATATGATCCTTGTTTGCTTTCCTTCAAGGCATTCTTTACAAAATGTATTTGCAGGTTTTTCGATACTAGGTATATTCCTAACTACATTCTTCTTGCCAACTTTCACAAGATGGTCAAAGTTAATGTGACCCATCCTTTTGTGCCACAACCAACTTTCATCAGCTTTTCCTAATAGAAATCTACCACCTTTCACCTCATTCAGATGATATAGATTACTACTTGTTCTACTTGTTCTACTTTTTCTACTTGTTCTACTTGTTCTACTTGTTCTACATGTTCTACTTGTTCTACTTGTTCTACTTTCCTCAACAACAAGTCTACCAAATCTAGCATTCCTTGTCTCACATCCATTAGCATGAAATAAAAAATTATATCCTTTGTCACACATTTGACTAACACTAAGCAAGTTATATTTTAATCCTTCCATATACAACACATCTTGAGCATTTGTTTTACCATCTATGCAAAGTGTACCTTTTCCAGCTCTTAGTAGTAGTGTTATCTTCAAACTTAACTGTACAACCATTCCATTTCTCCAAATTGGAAAATTTTCTCTTATCTCCTGTCATATGACTGGAGCAACTGTTGTCAATCACCCAAGTATTTTCTTGCCCTTTGGAATGAAAAGTTGTTTGTACTATCATAGATTCTTCATTCTTCAACTCAAACTTCTTCTCTCCAATATCTTATTGGATTTTTCTGTTGTTGTTCAGAACTTTGTGTAGATTCTTTCTTCTATGTAGGGGTGAAAATTATTTCTTTTGTCTAGAATGACCATGAGCAAATTTGTTTTTCCTAGAAGAAGTAAATATCCTTCTCTCTTATCTAAGAGGTTGTATAAACTTCTTCTACAAAACTTAGCAATGTGCCCATAGTTATTATAATTATAACATACATCATTTAGAGTACCTAGAGAAGCAAAAGGATTCTTGCTTACAAAATCATTTTTATCATTCCTTAAGGGTATAATCTTATAATCTATAGCATTATGCCCATACTGATTACATGAAAAACAATAACCATAAAAATCATAATTAAACCTGGTTTGCCTTGCATGTTGGCTTTTGAATCTCCTCTTTGGACTGTGATGAATCCATCATCTATTTTATTGTGATCTTCAATATTCTTACCCTTCATGGACCCATTAGGCTTCTTAGAAGTGGTTGCATTCTTTTTAGAGACATTATCTTTGGAATTCTTGTCTTCCTCATATCCTAAACCAACAAACTTGTTGAAAATGGATTTTTTCCTACCAATCATTTCATCAAGCACTTCAGAACTATTTCCAAGTTTGAGACTTCTATTTAACTATAGATTTACCTTCTCTAATTCCTTCCTTAAGGAAACAACTTTAACATCTAATTTCTGATATTCTTCTAATTTGTTCTTCAAATCCAAAATAGTTACCATTTCTATTCTTTTTTATTTTGCTAACTATAGTTTTGGATCAACAACAAGTTTCTCATATTCCTCAATCTTTAACTTGTACTTCTCATTCTATTTTATTTCATCTCTCAAGTCTTCTAAAGAAGAGACTAGTTCACCTTCCAAATGTACCTCACCTTCTTCTTCCTCTTCAAAATCATCACATTCCTTAATTTCTTTAGCTATAATTGCAATTGCACCTACTACACTTTCATAAGAACAGTCATCTAAAGAACTAACTTTTTTATCAACATAAAGACTCTTCTTCTTTTTACCATAGTCTCTTTTTATATTTGGAAGTTTCTTGACTCTTAGAACTATCTCCCTTTTCATTTTGATTTAAAGGACATTTTGAGGCATAATGACCTATTTTTCCATAGTTAAAACATTTGAAAGGAAGCTTACCTTTGTATTTTCCAGTACCCTTCTTCAATCTTCTGACAAAATTTACTTCTTCCTCATTTGAACTGGTACCAGGTTCTAAATCATCTTCAATCTTCTTGATTTTGGAAGTTGTAAACACTAAAAATTGTCCTAGGCCTACGAACTCTATTTCTTCATCAATTCCCCCTTTATTCCTAATTAATAATTAAATAATCTTTAATTATTTAATTATTTTCTAAAGCCATAAGTCTTCTATTAATTAAGTAATTTTTATTATTTAATTAATTCATTGCTATCTTTTATTTCCTCTTTGATTAATTAAATAAATTTTATTTATTTAATTATTACCACTTTCAACTATAATTAAATAGGTATTTTAATTATTTAATTACTCAGTAGCCTTTTTGTCATTAAATTAAATAAATTTGATTTATTTAATCACTTAATAATTTATCATTTTCTTCCCATTTTTTAATTAAATTATTATTTAATTCAAAAATCAGCTTGTCACTTGTCCCACTTTTGAATTAAATTGGTATTTAATGAAAAAGTCAACCAATCACATGTCCTCTATAATTAAATAATACTTTTATTATTTAATTATTCATTTCCCTCCCAAATCAAATAATTTTATATTTATTTGAATTCCTCCAACAACCTCTTTTTTTGTGCCAACCTCATTATCTGTGTCAATCTTATCTTCTCTTGTCTCATTCAATTTCATCCCTTGATTGAATTATTCTATAATTCAATCTTAGCCATTCATTCTTATCTTTGCCCTAATTTTTCCCTAACCCTATTTCATACTACAACTTTCATTTTTGACCATTGATTGTCACATCTTATTGACATTGAATCCCATCCCTTCATTCAAATTTGTCTTTTCTATAAAATACTCTACCCTTTTCATTTTCGTACATCTAGTTTATATGCAAGTACATGTTGCTAGTGTGAGACAACTATCTTCAATATTTTGCTAGTCATTGTCATAGGCTACTAGTGCATACTCAAATCTAAGGGCATCAAGTACATTTCAAGCAAAATGGAGAAGGGAAATGGAGGTGAATCAATGATGGCATGAAGACTTTATGGTGATATTCCTTTTCATGTTTTTATACTTATTTGTGCTCTATTGTTGGTTTAGGGTTAGTTTTTATGCTATTTTACATTAACCTAAATTTTAACCTATATTATAGAAGTCTTAAATGTTGCTTCACTCTTTGTTGATCCTGTATTCGCATTTCTCATTTCATATATAGTTAATGACCCAAACAATTCATCCATAGAAAATTTATCCAAATCTTTGTCTTCTTCTATTGCTAGGAGCTTATAATCAAATCTTTGTGGGAGAGACCTTAGAACCTTTTTTACAACATTATTTGTAATATCTTCACCAAGACCTCTGATTGCATTCACTACCTCATCTACCTTGAGCAAGTATGCCACAATATTTTCTTCATCTTTCATCTTAAGAGTCTCAAACTTTCCTCTACGAGTTTACAACTTTTCTTGTTTCATTTTAACATCACCCTCATAGATACTATTCAGTTTCTCCCATACTTCTTTGGAAGATTTTCAATGCATACCTTTTACTAATTTAGTATTGGCTAAACCACAAAGAATAACATTTTTTTCTTTGGAATTGTATTCATAGGCTTTCTTATTGATTACATTGGTAGGAGGAATTGTTGGTGCTTTGTAACCATCTACAACAGACTGCCATACTTCAAATACAAGAGAAGTTAAATAAGTTTCCATTCTGGATTTCTTGAAATCATAATTTATTACATCAAACAATGTTGCTTTATTTGAATAAGATCCTTCTTATCCAACCATAATGTTCTTGAAACCATATCTAGCTTAAGTTGATTAAACTTTCTTTAAGGAACCTTGGGCTCAAATACCAATTATTGAAAGAACACCAATACACTGAGAGGGGGGGTGAATCAGTGTATTCAAAATTTTACCAAGTTAAAATAGCAGATAAGATTTAAGATTCCACAAAAAATCACACACAAAGAAGACACCAGATATATGTGGAAAACCTTAGAAGGGAAAAACCACAGTGAGAAAAGTTGCTTGAGTCTACTGATCAAATCCAACCTCACAATCCAAGATATTACATATATTTTATAAGCACCCACTAATAGGTACATTGACACCTAAGACAATGTTTTGAGGCACCAACCTCCTGGTACACTACACACCTAATTGAGCACCCACTAAATCTTTCTAAGGCACCAACCTCTACAACATTATAAATTCATGTATGCAAATACTGGTTCTTATTCAACCTAAGAATGCACCTTTTCATTTCATTAATCTACACTGATTCCTCTACTATGAACTTCTCTATGTTCACTCATTCTCTAATGTCACACAAATGACATTTTGTATCAAAAAAATACTCTATTACTAATATGTAAAATTACATTCAATTCAATAAATCCTTTTGTAACCAAATGATCTATATTAATGTGATGGCACACACCTCCATACAAGCACCCAAAAACCACTTAGGAACGAGCTAACAGGTGGAAAATGAGGGGTTGTGTTGTTGTAGATAACCTCACACAACCTCTACAAAGGTCTACACATGTGTTGTAGGTCCAATAATTAGTTTTTGAGGCATAATAAAAACTACAGAGACACAAACTAAGTTGGAAAAAATAGATTGTTGATGTGGGTAGTTGTAGCAATGTGTTGATGGGTTTTTTAGCACTTCTCAACACAATTAATGCATAGGTGCATCACCTCTCTTGAAAGACAATCTCCTACAAGTAAATTGCAGAAAACTATCACAAGGTTTCAAATGTCAGGTCATGACAGTGCTTGGAATATCTCAGTAGTTTCATGTGATTTTTTGGTAATCACAGGGCAGCCTTACGTATGTTAAGTTGGAGGGGAATTGGTTCTTTAAATAGAGTTTATGGAATTCTAAAATGTTGTTCTATTGCTGCAAGTTTAGGACAGCAGTCTAAAACAACACCTTTTATCATCAGATTTGGCTTTACAATAATGCTTGAACTTTGCCTAAATTACTGTTTCAAAGAAAAGTCAAAAGGGAAGGGGAAGGAGGAAGTTCCTAGACCTGCAACTACCCATGAACAATGATAATGGAGGACATTATAGTGGACATCCTTCTTAAAACTAAGTTACACTTAACCAAATTGCTAACAGTCTCATGAAACTAGTGTTATCTTCTAAGGTATGCAGATTTTCAACCATTCATTCACCATGAAACATGAATAAAAGATGAAGTTTAAGTGTAGCAATCAAAGTATTTTCAAACTAGCTTTACACTACTATTTATCATCAATAAATAGCAAAAATCATGAACAAGGAAGGGCATCAACATAGCAGAATTCTTCAGCATCAATGAATAGCATTGACTAATCTACTAAAGGCATGTAAAACACATAGAATAGAAAAGTAAATCTACTCAAATCTACTATGAGGAGATGAATCATGAAACATGAATGAAACTCAAGAATCCACCAAAAGCAATGAAGTTCTATTAGAATTTCAGCAACATGTCTTTACAACAACTCAACTCTCTTTGAAAATGAGAGGAGACACCCTATTTATAGTTTTCAAAAAGTAGAATGAATGGCCAGGATTTAATCTCATTGTGTGGCCAAGATTCACTACAAATTAGGGTTTCACCTACCCCTTACTATTTTACAATTTAAAATACATTTCTTGTCTTCTAGCCTATTTTTTCCTCTAGTGCCTGGTACTGTAGCACTTTTTTCTTCTAGCTAATTGCTTTTGTTGTAGCTACACAATGAGGAACTCATCATCATTAATTGGTTTTCCTTCATTCTTCTTTATAGTGGTGTATCCTACAAATTTTTCGATCAACGCCTGAAACTTATTCCACTCCATTATGTTAGATTGGAGCATTTGGAAGTTCAAATTTCTAGATCTGATAGTAATCAGGTCCCAATCCTTGTCACATTTTGGTGTGTTCTTCATTACCTGCTCTGATTGAGCAAAGGCCCGAGTAGAAAAATCCATAAAATCTGGTGTTGGTGTATCGATGGCCCCATTCTCCATCTTCTTATGGAAATATGGCCTTATTTTCTTGGGATCTAGCTCAATGGTAGGCATGTCATAATCTATCATGAGCTTTAAATATTCTTCACAGGCCGCCTGATGTACATTGACCCAATCTAGGTCTACCTCCACTTCATGGAGCACCACTCCAAGACTTCTCTTTTGTGATCTAGGCCTAATTTCCATGTTTCAACAAGTGAATGGTCATCTTTTGCCAGTACCAGCTCCTTCTCCCAAGTTTTCTTGGGCTTCTTGAGGATAGCCCTGAGTTTAGGATATATAATCCTATATAGTTCCAGAAAGTCAGTACAAAAATTTCCTTGTGCGTTAGAGATGCTTTTTCACTTCCCTGAATTTATTGGTTGTTCTAACGGTGTGGCCAATGCCCATATCTTCATTGTAAATTACTTGTTAGAACCAATCTTCAATGACCTTAGTCCAGTTCTTTCTCCTCTCTAGTTTGTTGATGTGATCCTTTAAAATCAGCAGAGGAGTGGTTGACGATGTTGTGGGAAATTCCTCATCAGAAGACCATTTTTGTATATAGGCTGTGAGATTTGCCACCTGTGCCTTTAACTCCTCCTTGGAGGATTGATCCTTATTCATCTGGTGCACAATTGTAGCGATAGATCCCTGGAGATGATCAATCTCTTGTTCCTTGGTGGTTGTTCCCATATCAATAGTGGAGATATTGTAGCTAACTCCCTCTCCTTTATCCATCACTAGAGTAGAAATTTGTACGGTCCTTGATCCTGATGCATCCATCATGATATGGGATTGAATTCTTAGTTTCTTGTCCTTCTTTTCTCCTATCTAAGCTCATGCTAGAATAGCCTCTAGCCTTCCTTTGGGGTCCATGGGGGTGGGAGTCTTCTCCAGTAGTTGTTTCTCCAACCATTTGGGCATCTGGGACCCCTCCTTTGGTGATTCATGATCACCTTCATGTCTTTGGATATGTTGGATCTCCCTTTCTTCATGGTCTGGAGCTTCATGTTCTATTTTCTCCTCTTCTTCTTCATCTAAGTCATAGATGAATATGGTCTTTTCTTCTTGTGACTTAGTAGTAGCTATATTTTCTTTGGGGCTATCTTCCCCTTCATATGCCTTTTCTCCTTCTTTCCCAAGCTCTGTGTGGTGCTCTGCCTCTAGGCTTCTTTTCATTTTAGCCTCTTCTCTAGGCTTATCCTCTTCTTTATTTCTTGTTCTTCTTCCCTTGTGGGAGGCATCTCTTCATCATGACCAAGGCTTTTGTCTTGCTCCTTGGTCAGAGGCTCTGTAGATACCTCCATATCTTCATCTGTCTCTTTCTTTTCCTTGGATGATTTCCTCTCAACTTCCTCTCCCATGCTCTTGAGTTGTTTGGAAAATTCTTCCTCTAGTTCTTGATCAGAAGTCTCCACTATATATTTTGCACTAGGGTCCTTGACATCTTCCTCAAAGGACTATGGTCCTTCTTCTTCATGCACCACCTCATTGATGACCAAGTGTTGATGCTCTGGATCCTCATGATAGTCCCCCTTAGATTCTTCATCCATTTCCTTGGTTGCCTCCCTTTGTTTTCTTTCAAGCTCCTCTGAGATTTGCATTATCGCCTCCATTTTGGGTGGTTCTATTGGAGGAGGGACAGGGAGACTCGCGACATCTTGAGCTAAAACAACCTGAACTGCTAGCTTCATCAACACTCCAAAGAGCTCCATAGGTATATTTTGCATGTGTCAAGCAAAATTTTCTGGAAGAGTAAGGGTGGGAATTGTGATTGTGGAGGCTGGAGGAACTATAGTGGATGGAGACATCAAGGAAAAAGAGAGAAGGGAAGTTGTGGCAGATAAGGATTCCCTCACCATAATGGGTGTAGTAGGGGAGGTGGAGGCGAGGTGAATTGAGATTTCCACTATAGGCAGAGAGGAAGCAAACAATGCTTGAGATGCAGGTGGAGGAATGATAGCAGTGGAAAAAGTGGTGGTAGCAAGAGCAGAGGTGGCAGGTGGAGACTTTGGTTGCTCTGCCTCTTCTTCCTCACCCTCATGCAATGGATCCTCTTGGATAGTGGGCATCTCAGAGAATGTTCCTAACTTATTTTCTTTCTTGGAGGTCTCTCCCTCTGAGGCCTTTCTTGAATATACTTTATGTTTTGGTTGGCGTTCTGCTACCTCTTTCCTTTTCTTTGACCTGGTGGTGGGATGAGATTTTGGAGTTTCTCTAGCTGGGGCAGTAGAGGTCCCACTGTCAGTTTTTCTTTTGAGCTTGCCATATGTCAATGTAGCTCCTTGGAGCTTCAACTATGCAATCTGTGCATCAATCCACTGCTTTGTCCTGTGCTCAATCAACTTTTTCAGGGTATGAAAGTCATTGACCTCTTCTTCATCCCAATCAATTAAGGGAAACAGGAGGTTGGAAACTGTGTCAAACCTCGGATCTATGACAATATTCTCATCTTCCACAATTTGATCTAGGATTGGAAATAGTTTGACTATCTTGACAAAGTAGGTAGTCATACACATATAGTGCCTCATGCACACCTCCTTTTCATCTCGAAAATTAGCCCAAAAGTCTTCAACATTGTGCAAGTGGTCATATTCTTTCTTGACCATATTTTTCAATTTTCCATATGGATCCATTCTTGGTCGGGCAGTGTGGAGCTCCAAGTTATACTCAATGATCTCTTTTTCAGAATACTCTGCACATTGGGATGTAGGAAGAGCATACATACCCTCACTGAAAGTGAGAGGATAGGGAATGCCCAACCTTTTTTTGTCACTCAGGAGTGTATGTGCATGTTGTAGATGCCTAGGGACTTCTAGCAAGATCAACCGGTCATTTGGATACCGATGTAGCTTATATGGCCTCTCGGAGAAGCCTTATGTCCTGATGTACATGAACTTGGGGAATTGAATAAATAGAAACCTGAATCTATGAATAAATTCACAGGTGCTGTAACTCTCCTCTCAAATTCCCCTCTGAGGAGTCTAATGATGTGCCCAATGAAGGCATCGTTTACCCAGCAGTAGTCTTTCTTGAATTTTTGGTATTGAAGCTCGGGATGCATGTCATATAATTTTAGCTCTCTTCCCAAAGTTAGGATTTGTGCCACAAATAGACCTCTATATGGAAAGGGGTCTACCAATAGATAAACCAAGTAAGAAGTCATGTAAAACTGTGAGGTCTTCTTAACCCCTACAAACTGCTCATCCAAGCAGTTGTTGATCATTCCTTCCAAGTGGAACTTGGTATCTCCTCAGATGATCTCTTCTATGAAGTAGAACATCCAATCTTGAAATTAGGCCGTAGTCAGGATGCCCATGACTCTACTCAGCAAAGTTACCAAGTCATGGTAATCCTCATAAAAGTCACTCCTAAAGAGTTCTTGGGGTACCTTGTTCGCACTGACCCTTTTCTCTTTTAGCCAGTGTTGGCTAATTAGTTTCTTGCATCTCAAGGGATCAACCTTCCACATACTTTCTACGTATTCCTTGGTAGTTTCCTCCATAGGTTCAAAGGTGGGAATGTGGAACGTTCTCCCTATGGATTTGGCGGATAGGTCAGCCAATACCTTGCCATCTCAATCAATGATTCTTTTGGTTTTTTCTTGATAGCCCTCCCTGTAGGCCATCACCAGCTATGGAGCCACAAGAGTGGGCAGGAACCCAACTTCCTTAGCCAAACCACTCTTTTTGATCTTCTTTGCATTCTTCATAGTGGGGTTGGCAATCACCCTCTGTTTGAATTCATCTATATCAATATGTCCTAGGTTTGTATCTATAACTGTATCCCATTCTATGGTAACCTTGGAGGTGATCTCGATTTCATGGAACTTGTATTTCATCTAATCTTTTTCTTCCTTCCCTCTCGGTGCTTTGGTTGTTTTCTTTCCCTTTTCGTTCTCTACAAATGCCCCTGATGGTCCTACAGCTGATTCCATAAATCTTGTAAACAAGGGTGCAGTAAGCATTGTTCATATATAAAATAAAGGGATCATTAGAAGAATCCTAGAAAATCAATGTTAGATCGAGTAGCTCATCTTTTAAGGATCATAATATTCCTTTCAGATCATCATTTTCCTTTCATTCGGGGAAGATATGACAATGCGGGCCCAAGGGTGTGGGTTTCTCTAAGCAAGCTGCCATTTTGAAGGAAGTTGCAAGCGAATGGCGAAGAGGGCATGGTGGCCCGCATGGTGCCACTTGTATCAAGATTTTGTGTTGTGATGGGGCCCACAAAGGTTCCAATTCATTTAGACACGTGGATTTCATTTTTTTAAATGCTAGATTAATCGTTTTAACATGCGGGTCTAAGGGTTGTGGGTACAAGTAGTGTCTCAGTCGTTAGGGACTTTGTCATTTCAAATTACACTGGCAAGGTAGAATCCCGCAAATAGCATCTCGCAATGCAGGACTCGTAGCCAGTGAAGGCGGCACTAGTTGGTCACAAAGTTTCAAGTCATTCAAGGTAATGTGGGTGAAGACTGGTAGGATGACATTTGGTGTTAGTCACCTAGGATGGCGAAGATGGGATAGCGGCCTGCAGAAGGCGATCTGCACCATTGATCCTGCATGTTGTATTGGCATGAGTCATTTGTTTGTTATTGGTCGGATGGAGGCACTGAATTTTGGTTCTGCATAGAGGATGGTAGGCTTGGCTTGGTAGTTTAGAAACAACAAAAATGGGATAGCAATCCAGAGGAGGCCACCTACATTGGACTGCCTGCATGCAACCTTTACTTAATTGATTTTTCATGAAGACTTGAGGAAAATTCAGAATCGGGTCTCATGAAGAAGGACAGAGATTGTCAATCATTTGGGATGACAAACGCCTGGTGACGGTCCGCAGTCAAGAGTCTGCAAAGGGGGTCATATTTGGGTTTTTCACTCAAAAGGGTCAAATGGAAGTAGACGTTGTAGAGCCTGCCTAGCGGGAGGAACTAAGGGCCTCGCTGGTTTGGGGATGATCATTGAATGGTAGTGAAGTGATGAAGGAAACCCACGTTGGATGGCTCGCAGACGGAATTCATTGATGCATTCAAGTGATGGATGGAGATGTTGTGGGACCCCCAAGGCGGGAGGTCGAGGTCGGTCAGCCATCAAGAAACAACGAGAAAAAGGAGGCCATCTGTATGCAGAAGCCTACACTCACAGACTCGCGGAGTTGAAAGGGTCCCCATTTAACTTGTGATTTTCGTTAGCTTCAAAGGTGACAGCAAAGAGGGGGAGTCCACCCGCATGAGTGGGCCCATCAAAGGTAATGGCCATTGTTTAAACTTTTTCACTGAGGGGCTAAGGTAACGGCAGCGGAGGTCTTGCAAGCCACAAGGGCTTGACAGCCCTAGTTCAAGAATGGTGATAAAGAGGGTGAGTTTTGCACATGTTTAATGGATGAATTTTTTGAAGGATTTCCAATATTTAAAACATGGGTTTTGTGCATAGTGAGGTTGTCTAACTAGTTTTGAGGTTTTCCTTATCAAGAATTTTGATAACTTTGCAAATTTCACTTAAAAATGCACAACTAAGATGGGGGTGGAAAACCTACCTAGATACTCTGCAAGAATTCATAAATAGAATGGAGGCAGCGATGCTCGAATGGCAGCAGGATCTCACGGGCATTGAGGCAACGAAAGCTGGAGGAATCTGACAAGTTTTCAGAGGGAATGTTGGTGAAAATGACCCATTAGAACTTGCTATTTATAGACCTTTTGCCATTAAATTCCCACAATAAATGTTGGTACGGTGACAAGCATGGTTGGTGGGCACAAAATTTGAGATGGCCAACGACGAGAACAACAGGGTCCGTGAGGTGGGCGACACTCAGGCATTCGACGTTTGATCAAGCAATGAAAGAGACAACAACGAACGATGTGGGCCCAACACTGGGGGTGGATCCCTTGAGTCGAACGTCATGAAAATGGCAATGAATAGACAAAATTCTACCAAGGGTGGCCCACATGGGAAAACCTGCAAAGGGTGAAGGATGACAGTTTTGAAGTTTCAAGAAAAACTGCCAAAGGAACTCCGTGAAGGACAAAGACTTGAAAATTTCAAGGGTGGTGAAACTTGGTCAACTCAAGATGGTAGCTTCAGGGCTCCTTGACCACTTAGGAACCAAAACAAGGGACACACAAAATGAGGTGAAGGAAAATGCAATCGGGCAAAAGCAAAAAATGAGAGGGTCCCCGTTTTGAACAAGGTGTATGTTATAGGCACAACAAATGGTGACTCTATTGGGAGAATGCTACTGAGAATTCTAGGGATAGACTCATTCAAAACCTAGAATCTTTGATTTCGCAAACCAGGGGCCGATTTCCATAAGTGAATTAAGGAACTTGAAGGAGAACGGGATCCTTAACTAAGTCAAATCACAAAACATCTCAGAAGTGTGTGTGTGTATGGTGAATTCATTCCTTTTCTTTAGGCACTATGACAAATGACCATTAATTGGGTCAAGCAAGCTACATAAACTATCCAACCCCAAAAGTAACCTGGACATTGCGCCACTGCCAGTCAAGCATCCATAGCCCCGATGGAGTTGTCGATGTGACTCCATGAACATTGTTGTATTGCCAACCAGGCATCCATAGCCCCGAAAATGTTGTCCGAACAGCCACACAATTGCTTAGTTTTCATTTATTCCTTTTCTTTTCTTTCTTTTATGATATTTATTTTAATATTATTTCTTTTTCTCAGCTGTGTAAGCATCGAAGCTTATTGTGGGTTTGGAATCACAATGGTCACTAGAGCAGACTTAAGATTTTTCACTTGCTAGGCTTGTCATAATGACCACTATATAACTCTTCAGAAATAATTAATGTGTGTTTTGTGCATAATCTAAGAGGAGTGTGAAAGGATTCAACTAAGGGTCATGTTCTAGGTCAAGTTGGAGTTCAAATTGTAGATAGGGTAAAAATCAGCAGATTTAGCGTAATGAAAACAATAATCTAATTAGATCCTATCAAGCACAATAGAGTACGAAACAACACAGAAATCACAATAAGAAGCACAAATGCAAACCGATCTCCACGTTAACTCGATTTATCTCCATTGCTCTTCTCCACCTTCATGAGAATGCAAGATTTTGAAGGGTTGACAATGGAGGAGTGTTGGATACTCATTCCTGCAGCATAACGACTTGACAATGACAATGATAAATGGAGAGAATGATAGATAGAGATGGAAGACTGATTTTGACAGAGTCTGGATGCTAGACAAATCAACCCCCTAAATGGATTGTGAGAGGCCGAATTTATAGAGCCATGATGTGGACGAAGATAAGATTTGACAAGATTCGACAAGGATTTGATTTTTGACAAAAGGGGAAATACAACGAGATGAGATAAGATGTCAAAAAAGATAGAAAGATTCATTTCCTGTTTTAAAGGTAATAAATTTCGAAAAAGATGAGAAGGATAATTGATGAATTATCTAATTAAATAAATTAATTAGATACACATGAGTTCAGTTTTGGAAAGAAAGCGAGATCTTTTTAGGATTTTATTAATTAAATAATTTTTGGATTTATTTAATTAATGTTGAATTTATGATTTCATTAATTAAATAATATAAATTATTTAATTAACATGAATAGAAATGATTTAATTAATTAAATAATATAAATTATTTAATTAACATTAGAGGAATGGATGGATTATGCATATGAATTTAATTAAATAAATAAAACTTATTTAATTAAATAGATGATGACATGGGTACCTAGGGCAAAGCGTGCTACAAGATGCCTAAATGATGTAATGCTGAGACAGGTGTTATAAGAGGACATTTTTGGTGTCTACATTTTGCCCCTCTTTGAGATGATGTTCGAGATGATGCGATTTCTGTTGAGTAACATCATTTCAAAGAAACTAAGGTATGGATAGAGGGAAATGGATAATGATATCAGAATATGATGATGCCCCCTTGAGAGGATAGGCGGGTTGGAAAAACATGGATAGGCTCTCGAAATGAAAGGGATGGGTCAAGAACGAAAGATAAAGGAATGGATAGAGGAAGTGAAAGATGCATTATGCTACAATGAAAGTAAGCAACCATGATGTTTGATTTAGCACTAGACGTTATGCACCAAGGTATAAGGACCAAGGTGACGATTTGTCTCATGCCCCAGTGTAATACAACCTTGTCTAGATGCATGAGGAAGTAAACTTAGAGCATTAAAGTCCTAATGCACAAAAGGTATGATATGACCTTAAATACTAAAGGATAGTGCAAAAAGCTACTCCAACATGCACAAGATATGAATATTAGCTGGAATGATATGGATTCGATACAAATTCAAGATAAAATGATAACACACACAAGCAAGCAAGCAAGCATGCACAAATGATACAAAAACAAACAAGGTATTGCCCCCATCAAGCTATAAACCATTGATTGATGGATTGGTTGATGATGATAGTGTTGTCATTGCGGGGAGTGACATATCCCTAGATCAACACAAGGATGATTGATAATTGACAAATTGACTTTGATTGATTGGGTTTACAACAAGATTAGGATCAAGACCAAAGGATGTGATTGGATAATTTGACAAGATTCATCAACTTGATTGGTATGGATTAAGGACTGACTTGCATTTGAATTATTGCTTGGATTTTTGTTTGCTATTTGATTTTTTTGGATTTTTGAAATGTTTTGATTTTTTTTTGGACTTTTTAAATGTTTTGATTTTTTTTGGACTTTTGAAATGTTTTGACTTTTTGGACTTTTGAAATTTTTGACTTTTTTAGGACTTTTGAAATGTTTTCATTTTTTTGGGACTTTTCAAATGTTTTGATTTTTTGGACTTTTGGAATGTTTTGATTTTTTTTTGGACTTTTAAAATGTTTTGAGGTGTCAAAGGATGAAAAAATGAGTAGCCTTTATGCTAGATACCAATGACAAGGGGAAAACCAATTCTAGGTGCAAGGGTGGGTGATGGGATAAGGGATAAAAGGCTCATGATAGATGGATGGATGGTATTGATGTATGCATCATAAGAGAGCAAGGATGTGATCTCCAAAGACTATGTCGCATAGAAATAACATGCCCTATTTTAGGTACAAGACTTAGGATTTTTCTAGACAAAATGTATGACAATAGGATAATGACATGATTGGTTTAGATAGGAAGAGGTATGTCAAGAGATACCCAAAACATGTTTCAACCTTTTGCCCCTATATCTTCATTTAGATCAAAAGGACTAGGGTGGATAAGTGGACTCAATATGATAGATATGTATGATGGATAAGATGGTAGGTAGGATGGAAATGATATGACATGAAGGATAGGTTGGATAGATAAGACATTGTGCCCCCAAATGTAAGTGACATAGAAGATCAACCTACACATGATGCCTGTTTGCCAGGTTTTCATCGTGGTACTTATCCAAGGCGCCTGTTTACCAGGTTTTCACCGTTGGATGAAGGGATTTCTCTTTACTTTTTTTTTTCATTCTTTTGTTTATTTTTACTTTTTGACTTTTTGACTTGTGGATAGGAGGGACTCAAGTGTCTAGTTGAATGAAAGGTGATAGTCCCACGAGGGATGGTTGTCATTGCATGGACCATGTCAAATGTAATTATGCTCATAGATGTTGGTAAGGGTTGACATGAAAGGGAGATGGAGCATGTAGATGATGGATTATGATGTGGATTATGGAGGACAATAATAGATTATGATACGGACTATGTAGCGAAGATGATAGGTATTATATGGGACTTATGGAAAAGATGAATGGGGAGGCTTAGCCAAAAGCATGGACCATAGGAAGATGATGGTGGAGATATGTAGGATAATGAGTGAAGGGTGGGGAGATGGAGGTATGTGGAATTGGTGTGAAATGGAAAGGAACCATGACCAATGGTTGCATACATTGTGATAAATTTTGAATCTTTTGATGTGGATGGGGTGTAGGAAGCAATGGAGATGTTTGCTTAGGAGATGGTGGATGAAGTGCCTTAGGTACCCACATAGACTTGATATTTGTATGATTTTTGTTTGGCTTGTGGGATGGAATATAATATTTTTGAATGGAATGTGCATTTTGGATGGGAGGGGATGGTTGGGATTTTTGTGATGTGGATGCCTCGGTTGACTTGATTTCTTTTTGCTTAGGTACCCAAACCATTTTAGTTTTGTCCTTTACTTTTGGAGGTATGGGCTTATATAGCCTTTTAGATGTACTTGGCTTTGATATTTTGCAATTGTATGCTAAGGCATTAGGACCATTATAATTTTTGACTTTATGTGTAGAGGCATCCAAAATTTTATTTTGGAATCCCTTAGGTTTGGTGGAATGAGTGGAAGCTTTATGTTTAGACAATGTGTGCATTGATTGGTCATGATTAAGATGTTTAGAGGATTTATGGATAAATGGATAAGAGGATTGAATGGTAGGGATATTAGGTGTTGGGATTAATGGTGGTAAAGTGGATGGAGGGATATTAGGAGTTGGAAGCAATGGTGGTAGAGTGGATGGAGGGAAGTGTATGGTCACATGCTTTTGACATTTGTAGGATGACGGTGGTGGAATGGCAACATATGTTTTAGGCATATGATAGGCTTTATGATGGAAAGTGGACTTAGGATGCATGGAGGAAATACCAACATTGTGAGATTGGTGTCCTTGAGGTGTATGTCCAAGGATAAATGAGTGTGGAGGGACTTTGACATGGATGGGCTCAAAAATATCTTGTTCATGAAGGCCTAAACCTTTACCTTGGTGGTTCATATTTTGGAGTGTGCAATGGACAATAGGACTAGGTGTAGGTGAAACACTAGACATGAGTTCCTTATTGGATGGAGAAGATAATGGTTGTTGTTGTTTAAAGGAGGAATATTCATGAATGAGGGTAGAAAGACCAATAGGATATGATGGAGGACTTGTAATGGGGTCAATAGTGGGTGACATGGGATTATTGCGATCTTGATTAGCATTGTGTTCACTTAGATCCAAGGTATTTGTTTGATCTTCTATGTGTGCTTGGGAGGCACTTGTCTCATCAAGGGAAGTGAATGTTGATGGATCATGGATAGGACTAGGTGGAGGTGAATTTGGAATATCTTTCTCATGGATGGGTATAGGATCAAGTTGCCCTTGGATAGGATCTTCATCATTATGGATATCATCTTGATCATAAAAAATGATATAGATTATGGATAGGTTGGATGAAAATGATATGACATTGATTAGGAATAGGGCTTGATGTTTCCACATGCTTGCGAGTAGACTCTTGACATAACTCTTGGGTTGCTTGAATGGAAGTGGAAGGGGATTTCTCATGGAGAGGCTTGACATGTTCTTGATGGTCAACATAGGAGCATGAAAGAGGGTGACTTGGACTTATGAAGGGAGACTCTTGAATTGGCTCAAGGGGTTGTGGATGACATGGTTGACTTGAAGGACTTGGCATGATGTTTGAGGACTCTTTTGTATGTTCAAGTATATGTGTTGGATGACATGGAGACAATTGATTCCTTGCTTGTAGCCCTTGGGTCACATCCTTTATAGGTGGATGGGTGGATTTAGATAATGCCATCAATTTATTTTTTAAATATCTAAATGTGGGGCATTGATTTGACAGAGGATTAGATGATGGTGGGGGTAATGAATATTTTGATTGGTTAGAAGGTAAAGAGGCCAATGAATTAGGAATCAGACATGGTGGCTTATGGATAGGCATTTGATTGGATGGTGGTAAGGGTGCATGAACTAGATTGGTGTTCCCCTTGTCAAAGGTGGCATTAAGACTTAAAGGCAATTGATTTTGTTGCCAAGGTGGACTTGGGATCCTATGTTCTTGTTGTAATATGGGTGGACATGTTGATGTGGCACTGTCATGATAGGTAGATGTGTTAGGTTGGCATGATGATGAAGGTGACACATATGATTGGGGTTGAATGTGTTGAGGTTGAAATGGTGTTTGGACTTGTGATATGATTTGTTGTTATAATGATTATTGAGGGGTTGTATAGGATAACGATTGTTGAGAGGTGGACTGGTATGGATAAGGGTTGACATTAGAAGACGTGTGATAGGTTGACGAAGGGGTAACATGATATGTGGAGGAATGAGGTTGATATGATGATATAGGTGACACATAGGATTGATGTGAAATTTATTGATGTGGTGATTGGACTTGATGATGTGCTTGTTGGATTTGACAAGTGGCCATGAGGTATTGGATTTGAGCTATGAGTTGTTGCATTTGAAGTGACTTATTTGCTTGAATTTTTTGTATTATGTCATGGACTCTTTGAATGAGTTGTTGGGGTAAAGGTGCTTGACTCGTTTTAGCCACGTGAAGCATGTGAACAAGATCTTGTGCTACATCTTCCAATGTTTTCATGGTGTAAAATTATGTTGATTGGATTAAAGAAATGGCAATGATTAGGATATGATGTGGAATGACAAGATTGAATGATTTGGATGATGTGGCGAGTGTTTATTAGAAGTTTGACTTGGGCACTATCAAACACAATATTTCACATGTAAATGCATGAACAAACACACCAAACACAATGATAAATTTGTCTTTGAAGATTAAATGTTATGATTAAGTAAACACTTGAATACACAACAACAAGCCCTATGACTACTCAAGTGGGGTATGGCCAATTAGGTCTTATTTGTACAAGGGAAAGTGATCTGGAATGCCTTAGGAATAGAATCCCCTTGTGGTGTGATAAACAAAATTCCAGCGCTTGAGCCATGACCAGTATGAGACCCATCAAAATATAGATTCCATGGTACTGTCGGTTCCGTATGAAAAATGGATTCATCAGGAAAATCAGTTACTAGTGGATGAGTGACTTGAATCAGTGCATCTGCCAGTTGATCTGCTATTACTTGTCCTTTTATTGCCTTACGCTCGACATATTGTATATCATATTCACTTAGTATCATAACCCATTTTTCCAGCCGGCCTGTTAATGCCGCCCGACTTAAGAGGTATTTTAGTGGATCAATCTTGGCAACCAGCTGTGTCTGGTGACTGAGCATATAGTGTCTTAATTTTTGGGATGCAAAGACAACAGCAAGGCATGCACGTTCAATGTGTGTATAGTTCAACTCATACCCTATTAGTCTGTGGCTGATGTAATAGATGGCTCATTCTGTTCCTTCATGATCATTTTGTGCCAATAATGCCCCCAGTGCTGAACTAGTAGTCCAGATGTAAAGTATCAATGGCTTTCCATGAATTGGAGGCATGAGGACTGGTGTTGATAGTAGGTAATCTTTGATTTGTTGAAAGGCTTCTTGAAATTTTTCTGTCCATACAAAGGGGATACCTTTGCACAACATATACTAGAATGGGTGAACTTATCTGCCAATTGGGCTATGAAACGCTGAATAGACTGTACTCTGCCTTATAGAGTTCTTAGTTCACTGATTCCTCTAGGTGGAGGCATGTCTATGATGGCTTTGACCTTTTTTGGATCAACCTCTATGCCTCTTCAGGAAATTATATATCCCAAGAGTTTTCTTGATGTGACCCTGAAAACACACTTCTTAGGATTTAGCTAGACTTTGTACTCTTCAAGTCTCTTGAAAATTGTGTCGAGTACCTTCAGATGATCTTTCCTAGTTATTGATTTGGCCAATAGGTCATCTACATAGTCTTCAATTATTTTTTGCATCATGTCATGGAAGATTGTGGTCATAGCCCTTTGGTATGTGGCACCTGCATTTTTGAGACCGAATGGCATGACATTCCAACAATATGTACCCCATGGGCAAGTAAATACCATTTTGTGCTAGTCTTCAGGAGCGATGTGGATTTGATTATAGCTGGAGAAACCATCCATGAGGGATAGCATCTCATATCTCGATGTAAGATCAACTATAATGTCAATGTTTGGCAAAGGAAAGTCATCCTTTGGACATGCTTTATTTAGGTCTCGAAAATCTGTACAAACACAGATCAGCCCATTTGGTTTTGTGACTGGCACCAGATTAGAAATCCACTCAGCATAGTTAATAGACCGTATGAATCTGGTGTCTAACAATTTCTTTAACTCAGCCTTGACCAATAGAGCAACTTGGGGGTGCATTTTGTGCAACTTCTACTTGACTGGTTTAGCATTAGGTAATAGTGGCAGATGGTGTAGAACCAGTTCTGGGTCCAATCCTGGCATGTCAGCATAGGACCATGCGAAGTTGATTTTTCGTTCTGCAAAGAATTTATGAAATTCTGGTCTCTTGTCTTCAGTCAATGATGTGGCAAAGAGGACCATCTTGGGATCTTCTGTAGTTGATATGTTATCCTCTATTGTGTCTTCAATAAGCATGGCCGATTTCTCCTGTTGCACGAGGAGAAAGTCTAGTCCTCCATCTTTGGGCACCTCAGAGAGGTTTTCACCTACAGATACATCCTTTATTTTTACTATTTTATCGTCAAGAGGTGCCTTTTGGTTTTCACCTAGAGATGTTTCACTTTTTGTTTTATTCTTATTTTTACTTTTGCGACTAGAGGACTGAACAGTCTCGCCGAAGTATGTCGTGTAGTCTAAATCAATGGAAAATCCTAATTTGTGGTCCCCACTGGGTATGCCTTCTCGTAATCCCATAAATTCAGCAATTGCCTCAGCATTCTGAAATGTGTCCAGCACTGGCAGTCCTTGTTGGTCCCAATCAACTAGGTTAGGGTAAACTAAGGAAATGCCATCGTCGATGCTGGTGAATTGGGGTGAGGATGCGGACAGCATGCAGACGTGTTCAGTGATGTTGTAGATGAGATTATCATCATCCAACTCGACATCAGACTCTATCCAATATTCTCCTTCACTAGTGTCATATTCGTTTTCAAAATAAGGAGTGAAGGTTGTAGAGCCCTAATTGTCACTGTCGTCTAATACTTCAGATGGATTGAATGGAATGGGTTTAGATGATGGGTGTGGGACGTCATGGGGAGTGGTAATTGGTCTTTGACTATTTGGTGCTTGTTCAATTTTGAATGTTTGCCAAAACCGTTGTTCAGAGGTTAGTTCCCCTGGTTCGACAAACAAATCATCAAGACAATAGTCACTTAGGGATCATTCTGAGCCAAATTCCCACTCATGGGAGTCCATTTCGGTGAGGGTTTCCCTAGTAGTCTCGACACTATCCGAAGCATGTACTCGCTCATTTGAAAGTCAAGAGGTACGTCGATCATCATTGTCAGGTGATCCAAACCCTAATCCAAGATATTTCAGAATTTGAAAAGTTTTTATGGGTTCCCTTCAGCCAGTTTTATTTCTTCCTAGGCCACTAGTACCATCGTAGCCTTTAGCCTTCATGATGTCAAAACCCTTTCCATATTTTTGAACTGGTAATGGGGGTACTATGACGGTGTCCTTATAGATCCATCCTGTAATGTCAGTAAGGTCTTCCTTACTCATGTCTCCCCACTTGATAAAAACTATTTTCGGTGAAACTTTGAAAGTTTCCTGAGGTTCCATTTTGAAACATGGCCGACCATAGTCCTTTGGAGACTTGGGCATTGTTGTTATGTTGTATGCTATATGCAGTTTGAATTTATGATTTCATTAATTAAATAATATAAATTATTTAATTAACATGAATAGAAATGATTTAATTAATTAAATAATATAAATTATTTAATTAACATTAGAGGAATGGATGGATTATGCATGTGAATTTAATTAAATAAATAAAACTTATTTAATTAAATAGATGATGACATGGGTACCTAGGGCAAAGCGTGCTACAAGATACCTAAATGATGTAATGTCGAGACAGGTGTTGTAAGAGGACATTTTTGGGTGTCTACACAAATAAGGATACCACCCCATGAAAGCAACTAGAGATCAATAGTTGGGATTGAATATTTATCTAAAGAACACAAAGAGCAGGAAGTAAAGTGAACCGTTCATCAAACTAAGCATGGCCACCATATTAGAAACAAAGGAACACCCTCAGCAAAAGAAGACGACTGGGAGATGAGCAAAACATAAGCAAATCCAAACAGTGAAACAACAAAACAAAGGAAACCTAAGCTAACCTATATACAAATATTTATAGAGACCTAGCTCAAAAGAGCTCAGGCAAGGAAATAATGCTTCAGGTGTTGCCCATTGATAGGCAATGGGACATCTTCACCAGTTAATGTCTTAAGTTGAAAAGCATTGTCTCCAAGGATTTCAAAAATTTGAAAGGGGTCAAGCTAGATCTTGTCGAATTTGTCATGTCCCCCTTTCTTTTTGTGGACCTTGTCCCAATATAGGACCAAATCAGTGATTCTAAAGGCCTTAACTTTGGCTCATTAGTCAAACCATCATTTGACTATGCCCTAATGCTTAGCAAAATTTTCAATGGCTCAGTCACAAACTTCTTCTAGGTGGAGCAATTCAGCTATATGGGCCTCTCAATGATCCCCTTCTTCATAAATGGTGTTGATAAATTGGAGGGTGGGGATCTTGAGGTGGACAAGAAACATAGGCTCTAGGCCATAGATGAGGTGGAACGGGGAATCACCCAGGGAGGCCTTATGGCGTGTGCGATCTTCTCAAAGGGAAAAACGCAACTGGGTATGCCAATCTTTAGGGTTCTTATCAAGCAGCTTTTCTATTATGGTGATTAGGTTCTTGTTCGTGGATTCAGCTAGGCCATTGCCTTGATGATAGTAATTAGAGGATAAATTGAGGGAAATTCCATAGTCAAAGGCCCAACTGGCGAATTGTAGCGAGGAAAAGGCGAGGCCATTATCACAAACAAGGGCGTATGGGCAACCGAAACTATTTAGAATAAAACTTTCAAGAAATTAGTAACTACCTCAGTGGTGCATTACCTACATGTAATTGCTTATATCCATCTAGTACAATAATTAGAGGCAATTAGGATGTACCTGTGACTTGTAGAAGATGGTGGGCTTACCAGACTGATGAAGTCGAGATCCCATTATGTGAATGGCCTTACCTCCAGGACTGCTTGCAATGGGACAACAATATTTCATTCTCTAGTTGTGGAAGTTTGGCACATGTGGCAAGTTCAAATATGGTTGTGTGCATCCTTTAAGACTGTCAGCCACTAATACCCTGGATGAAAATTTTGATGGGCAATGGAAGGACCAGATCCATGACCAATACCAAATTTTCCATGAAACTCCATGAGTACACGTCGCTTCCTATTTTCCAAGGCATCTAAGGTAGATCCCTTCATGATTTTTCTTATATAGTATAAACCCTTGCAACATGTAGCTATTTATTTTCAGCTAGAGATCATGCTTTTGAACTCCCTGTAGATGAGGCGGGAACTTGTGGTTCAGCAGGTAGTAGACGATATCATCATACCACTCTCTGGGAGAGACGTCTTTGAGTTGATATTGCTGGACCATAAGCTCGAGTCCGGATTTAGCTATCATATGGGCAAGATCTTTCCCTCTTACTAATTTCATTGGTTGAATCTCCATGTCATACTCTTGCAGCAGGGTGACCATTTTGCTCTTCTTTCACCTAATTCATTCTGCATCAGCAATGTTTTGACAGCAGGGTTGGGCACAATGGCAAATACCTTATTCCACAAGATGTAATGTTTGAATTTCTTGATGCCTCTAACCAGGGCATATGCCTGCTTTTCCACTTTATATTACCTTAGTTCATCATCTTTCAATGGAGCATTCATGAAGGCGATTGGGTGTTCACTTCCTTCATCATCCTTTTGAGTCGGTATGTTGGCATAGGAATGGTCTGAAGCAAAGGAGTAGATGTAAAACAGCTTCAAGTAGTTAGGACTAACTAATATGGGTGCCTCAACAATTTCTTTCTTTATTTCCTCAAAGGCCTGCTTCACCTCAGGAGTTCATTCGACTTTGGCATCTTTTTTTAGCATGGCGTTGAGTGGCTCAACTATTTCAAAAAATCTAGTGATATATTTTCTGACAAAGTTTATTTTTCCAAAGAAATATTTCAGCTCTTTCTTGTTGCCTGGCAGCTGAATTTTCAAGAGGGACTAAATTCACTTAGGGTCTATTGAGACTCCTATCTCTAAAATTACATGCCCAATTAGCTTACCTTCGGTGACTCTGAAGATACACTTTTTTGGATTCAGGGAAATCCTAAATTCCCTACACTTTTGAAAAACTTTACATAGATCAGTAACATGATCTATTTTCTTTGAGAACACTATGAGATCATCCATGTAGATGATAATGCACTTGCCGATCATATATTTGAAGGTTATGTCCACTGCACGCTGGAAAGTGGCACCAACGTTGATGAGTCCAAACAACATCCTTCTGTATGCAAAGGTTCCCCACTTGGTGGTGAACATTGTCTTGAGCCTATCCTCATACTGCACCATCACCTAATTGTACCTGGAGTACCCATCCAAGAATTAAATCATTTGAGATCCATTAACGATCTATAACACCTCATCCAATGAGGGCACAGGATAATTTTCCTTCTTCGAGGCTCTATACAGGTTGCAGAAGTCTACACACAATCTGATTTCTCCATTCTTTTTCCTTACCGGGACCAAATTAGCCACCCACGTGGAGTGCCTTACTGGAAATATAATCCTAGTGGACAGCAATTTCTATACCTCCTTGTAGATGATGGGTTCCAACAAAGCATTGATGGGGCACTGTCGTTGTCGAAATGGTCTTACGTCCAGTTTGAGATGTATGGTATGTGTGATGATCGAGGTGTCGTATGTCTTTAAATCCTCATAACTCCAAGCAACTACGTCATGATACTTCCAAAAAGCATCAATGATTCCTTTCTTTTCTTCTGGCATGCACACTTTACCAATGAATTTGTTCTTAACCTCTTCTATTGTGCTAAGGTTATGCATGTCACACTGATTATTGATGCAGTCTCTCTTCACTTGCTGATCCTGATCTCTAATCTTATCTAAGTCAAATATTCATTCAAGCTAGACCATTCCCCTTGGAATAGTGTTAGTTTTGAGGTTGATGACCCCTTCTATATCTATTTCAGCCCCGCTGCACTCGATTTCATCAATTATCTGAGTTGCAAACACATCAAAACTCATAATAAAATCTAAGATGTGCTTATCATCATTAAACACTTGGAAATTGGTAATCTTATCTAGCACCGACGAAGTGGAAGTGAGCTCAACAGTGAATTTCTTTAGGCCAGACAAAGAGAGGGGTTGCATCGTGTTGGTTGCTTAAGCTAATGCATCAGCCATATGGTTCTGGGAGCGAGGGATCAGCTGAATATTCAATGCATCTAGGCTCTCTAAAATATCCCAAACCCTATGTCTATAATTGGCTAACCTTTTGTCATGGTAGGAATACATTTTCCTAACTTGTTTTACTACTAACTCTGAGTTGCAAAAGACTTGCAACATTTTGACATTTTTCTTTAGGGCCATTAAAATACCATGGACTAATGCTTCATACTCTGCTACATTATTTGTGCAGTAAAATTGGAGCCTATGAGCAGTGAAGTAGGTCTTGCTTGTGGGGTTGATAAGTTCAAACCCAGCTCCTGCTCCTTGTTTGGACTTGGATCCATCGAAGCGTAATGTCCAGAACTTGGAGGGTCCCTTGGCTCTAGAATTGATCATACATTTATCTTTCCTTTGCTATACAGTTGCATCGGTAGGTTTTGGACAATGCACGGGTTCACCATTGTGGTGGGCAGACTGCCCCATTGGTAGCTCCTTTTTGGGCATGACTTGTCCTTTGATATGCTTTATCATTGTCTAACACAAGCAACATTCAAATTCTGAGTGGGAAGCATTGTGAACTCTGCACCAACTTGGCAATAGGAGCTCTTGAAAATCCATCGTTGTCCCAAGGTTGAGTTGATCTTGCACACACTTTTCTATGAAGTCCTAGAATCCATCTAGTAGTCCTAAGTTACCATCTTCGTAGGATTCCTCATCATCTGATTCTACCAACACTTCTGTGCTTTAAGGCATGTAGGATAAATTGGTAAAAGGGATAGACAACACAAGGAAAACCTCTTCAGCCAACTCTTCCTTTTGGAACTCTAATTCTTCTTGGTAAGCAATAGGGCAGTGATTGCCCAATTTCATTTCAGCAAACAACACCTCATTGGTGTTTTTGTATTCTATAATCATAAAATGCATGTGTGGCTCTTGATCTATGTGGATCTGGTTTGGAAACCCCTTCCATGGTAGCCACATGTGAGAAAAGTCAATTGCGGCATATCCATTCAATGCCCTAGTGAAGTCTCGCCCCAGTATTATGCCATATGTGTCTGGGATATCTGCTACTTGAATATCAATAACTTGTTGCACTCTTGGGTCTGTAGCAATTTGCATGGGGATCTGATTGATTTCTCCAACTATGTTCACCTCAGTTTTGTCCAGTTGAGTCACCTTTCTTCTAGGAGTGGGAACTATTCCCAGAGCTTTGCATACAGCAAGGGGCATGATGTTAGTTGATGCTTCTGAATAAATCAAGCAGTTGTGCAGGTTTTTCCTGAATATCCTGATAGTGGTGAGAAAGGGTGGCGTTTCTAGCTTCCCTTGGAACAAGCCCATGGGAGTGTCTACTTGAGCTACCTAACCTTTATCTTTCTCATTGGTCTCATCCTTGTTCTGTACTTAATTTTGCTCTTTGGTGAGTTGCTTTCTTGTTTGCTGATTTGAGGGAGCATCCTTTTTCTTGCCTATGATTTCTTGGATTACAAGCTCATGTTGTGATTAGTCAAAAAAGACTCTTTTGGTGGGTATCTCTGGTGTTGACTTGGAAGAAGCAGTCCCATTGATAACCCTAAAGAAAGTATTACTAACTATGGGGACTTTGAGCAACTTGAAGGCATACAAGCTTATTTTAACCTTCTTGAACTCATCGGCTACATATTCGCCCATTTTCTCAATTTTGACCTCAGAGAATTTGCCTTGGGAAGAACTAGTGGACTGGTTTTGCATTTGGTTTGGCTGCTTGTTCTTGTTAAAGTATTGAGTGGGAACATAGGGGTAACCTGGATTGTTGCTAGCATTTTGGTTAAGTGGAGTACTAAATTTATTAGGTGGGGTCAAGGTGGTAATAGGGTCACCCACTTTCCTATTTAGTAAATTATAAGGGGTTTATCTCTGGTGAAACATATGGACCTCATCCTCACATAATTATTCTTCATCTACGGGACCATTATCCATTGAAGTAAAGAGTTGGGATAAGGTTTCTTCATTACATACCTCCTTTTCTTATTCATCCTTTGGGGCGGCGGTCTCCCTTTCAGGTGCATTACTTTCGCTTCTGGGGAACGGGGCCTGGTTGACCACGAGCACAGAGGAATCATGCAATTCAGATGGGACCAAGTCTCGACAACTAGCTTTGTCCACAAAATTTTGAACCTCTACTTGAAATATCTTCGCGACTGTAAGGAACTCTGGGTAATCCAATTCATAGTGACTATTTGTTTTATGGATTCGGCACTACCCAAACAAGGTTGCCTCGGTGAGATACACTCCACTAGTTTTCCTTTTTGCATTGGGAGCTTGATCGAGAGGGGTAGGAAATCCTCCATTGTTTTTTCTTGTATTCCATGTCCAGTTCTGTCTTTGTGAAGACCTCCTTTTGAAGTTCTAGTTGGAGCTTTTCCCTCTTTCATAATTTTGCCCGGATGAGGTACCCACATCATGACTATCTTTGTTATCCCAGTTAAGGTAGGCATGAATGTTATGTTGAGAGGCTTGCTACTAGTTTTTTTTTCTCATGTGTGTCATCTCCTTGGACATTTTCCTAATCATCTCTGTCAGTTCATCCAGCCAATCTTTCTTCGTATTACTTGGTTGTGATGCCTAGTTCTAAAGAAAAACTAGTTGTGTTGTTGGTTGGTTCTACTGGGCAGGTGGGAATTCGGGCCCTTGTAGATATAAAGGTACTTGGGATGGTTGAGGATAGACCTATTGCTACTACGGTTGCAAGTAGTGAGGCACTGGGGGTGCCTAATTCATTGGCAGTCCGTGATGAGGAACTATGGGTAGCTGCGAAACCTAATTCATAAGGGGAATATGATGTGCTAAAGCTTGGGTAAGCCCTTAAATCTGCATGGGATGAGCAACCTATCCCAAGGTAGGTAGCAGACTAAAAATATTTTGTCCCAAGTCAATGCTAGCTATGATTGCCTCAACATAGGCATTTACCAATTTAGCGGGTGGTGGGCGCATTCTTTTCACCAATGTAGCGGTGAGGTTATGTAAGGCAACATAATAAACTGGTAAGACTGTGGCATCATCAAGAATGTATGGAGCTTGCAATCTCATGTATGTGCAATGAAACTAATCATTGAAGGAGTTGATTGGATCATTGACCTCTCTACGGATGGACATGAATTGCTGATATAATTTAGAAGGGTTGACCAAAATCTTGTACTTCTGTAGAAAGGAATTCTTCAAAAGATTCCAAGTGGTGATGGATCCCATTGGAAAATTAATGTACTAGTAGAAGGCCTCTTCCCCCAAGGAATAAGGAAAGAGTCGAAAAACCAAGTCCTCATGATCAATTTTCATGTCTTTCAATGTTGTTTGGAATATTTGATATGTTCTTTTGCTGTCCTCTATGGATCTCAAGGATGAAACTTCATGCAAAATCCCTCTGGATTCTTTGGCATGTCATGATAATCATTAAAGGATAGTGGAGAGGGGTTGTTACCCAGCCAATCCATGAGGGGAGGTAGAGGTTGTATTTGTTGTTGAACAAGAACTTCGGGCTGCGTAGGGATGACAGTAGTTGGGACTATGCCTTGGACTTGAAGGGAAAGGATAGGGGCAGTGCCCTAGCTGTGGGAAGTGAGTAGCTAGAAGGTAGCTTGGGATGGCTGAGTGGAGGAAGTGGATGCTGGAAAAGAAGGGTGGATGTGGTGCGAAGGGATGGAAGGAAGAGGTGAGGATGGAGGTGAAGTGGATGGAACGGATGAGGAGGATGAATTTACGTCCCCTCTTCGAGTTTTCTTAGCCCTAGTAGGGGGTTGTAGTTCTTGAAATTCCCCTCTATTCGATGTTGACCTTAGAACTATTTGGAATCGTTCTGGGGAGAATGAACCAATTTGATCCAGCTTAACAAAAAAAATTCCCTCCTAGCGCCAGTTCTGTTGATGGGTGTTTTAGCACTTCTCAACACAGGTAATGAATAGGTGCATCACCTCTCTTGAAAGACAATCTCCTACAAGTAAATTGTAGAAAAATATCACAAGGTTTCGAATGTCAGGTCATGATAGTGCTTGGAATATCTCGGTAGTTTCATGTGATTTGTTGGTAATCACAGGGCAGCCTTACGTATGTTAAGTTGGAGGGGAATTGGTTCTTTAAATGGAGTTTATGGAATTCTAAAATGTTGTTCTATTGCTACAATTTCAGGACAATAGTCTAAAACTCCACCTTTTATCATCAGATTTGGCTTTACAATAATGCTTGAAATTTTCCTAAATTATTGTTTCAAAGAAAAGTCAAAAGGGAAGAGGAAGGAGGAAATTCCTAGACCTACAACTACCCATGAACAGTGATAATGGAGGACACTATAGTGGACAGCCTTCCTGAAACTAAGTTCCACTTAACCAAATTAGCTAATAGTCTCATGAAACTAGTGCTATCTTCTAAGGTCTATAGATTTTCAACCATTCATTCACCATGAAACGTGAATAAAAGATGAAGTTTAAGTGCAGCAATCAAAGTATGTTCAGACTAGCTTTACACTGCTATTTATCATCAATAAACAACAAAAAGCATGAACAAGGAAGGGCATCAACATAGAAAAATTCATTAGCATCAATGAACAACATTGACTAATCTACTAAAGGCATGTAAAACACATAGAACAACAAAGTAAATCTACTTAAATCTACTAACTATAAGGAGATAAATCATGAAACATGAATGAAACTCAAGAATCCAACAAAAGCAATGAATTTCTATTAGAATTTCAGTAGCATGTCTTTACAACAACTCAACTCTCTTTGAAAATGAGAGGAGACCCCCTATTTATAGTTTTCAAAAATTAGAATGAATGGCTAGGATTTAATCTCATTGTGTGGCCAAGATTCACTACAAATTAGGGTTTCACCTACCCCTTAATATTTTACAATTTAAAATACATTTCTTATCTTCTAGCCTATTTGTTCCTCTAGTGCTTGGTACTGTAGCACTTTTCTCTTCTAGCTGATTGTCTTTGTTGCAACTACACAGTGAGGAACTCATCGTCAATAATTGGCTTTCCTTCATTCTTCTTTCTAGTGGTGTATCCTACGAATTTTCCAATCAACGCCTAAAGCTTATTCCACTCCATTATGTCAGATTGGAGCACTTGGAAGTTCAACTTTCTGGATCTACTAGTAATCAGGTCCCAATCCTTTTCACATTTTGGCATGTTCTTGATTACCTACTCTAATTGAGCAAAGCCTCAAGTAGCAAAATCCATAAAATTTGGTGTTAGTGTATCGGTGGCCCCATTCTCCATCTTCTTATGGAAATATGGCCTTATTTTTTTGGGATCTAACTCAACAGTAGGCATTTCATAATCCATCATGAGCTTTAAATATTATTTGTAGGCCACCCAATGTTCGTTGACCCAATCTAGGTCTAGCTCCACTTCATGGAGCACCCACTCTAAGACTTCTCTTTTGTGATCTAGGCCTAATTTCCATGTTTCAACAAGCCAATGGTCATCTTTTTCTAGTGCCAACTCCTTCTCCCAAGTTTTCTCAGGCATCTTAAGGATAGCCCCGAGTTTAGGATACATAATCCTATATAGTTCTAGGAAGTCAATACAAAATTTCCTTGTGCCTTCAAGCTACTTTTGCACTTCCCTAATTTTTTTGGTTGTTCTTACGGCATGGCCAGTGCCCATATCTCTATTGTAAATTAATCATTGGAACCAATCTTTATTGGCCTTAGTCCAATTCTTTCTCCTCCCCAATTTGTTGATGTGATCCTTTTAAAGCAGCAGAGGAGTGGTTGACGACATTGTGGGCAGCTCCTCAGCAACAGACCATTGTTGTATATAGGTCATGAGATCTGCCTCCTGTGCCTTTAACTCCTCCTTGGAGGATTGATCCTTATTCATCTGGTGCACAATCATAGTGACAGATCCCTAGAGATGATCAATCTTTTCTTCCCTAGTGGTTGTTCCCAGATCAATAGTGGAGATATTGTAGCTAACTCTCTCTCCTTTATCCATCATTGGAGTAGCAATTTGTATAGTCCTCGATCCCGATGCATCCATCGTGATATGGGATCAAATTCTTGGTTTCTTCTCCTTCTTTGCTCCTTTCTGAGCTTGTGCTATAATAGCCTCTAGCCTTCCTTTGGGGTCCATGGGAGTGGGATTCTTCTTCTGCAGTTGTTTCTACAACCATTCGGGCATCTGGGATCATTCCTTTGGTGATTCATGATCACCTTCCTCTCTTTGGATATGTTGGATCTCCCTTTCTTCATGGCTTGGAGCTTCCTGTTTTGTATTCTCCTCTTCTTCTTCATCTGAGTCACAGATGAATATGGACTTTTCTTCTTGTGACTCAATAGTAGCTATATTTTCTTTGGGGCCATCTTCCCCTTCAAATTCCTTTTCTTCTTCTTTCCCAAGCTCTGTGTGGTGCTTTTCCTATGGGCTTCTTTTTGTTTCAACCTCTTCTTCGGGTTTATCCTCTTCTTTTCTTTCTTCTTCTTATTCCCTTGTGGGAGGCATCTCTTCATTATGACCAAGGATTTTTTCTTATTCCTTGGTCAGAGGCTCTATAGATACCTCCATATCTTCATTTGTCTCTTTCTTTTTCTCAAAGGATTGCCTCTAAACTTCCTCTCCCATGCTCTTGATTTGTTTGGACAATTCTTCTTCTAGTTCTTGACTAGAATTCTCCACTATATATTTTGTGTCGAGGTCCTCAAAATCTCCCTTAGAGGATTGTGATCCTTCTTCTTCATGCACCAAACATCAATGACCAAGTGTTGATGTTCTGGATGCTCATGATAGTCAAATTCTTCATCCATTTCTTTGGTTGCCTCCCTTTGTTTTCTTTCGAGCTCCTCTGAGATTTGCATTGTCACCTCCATTTTGGGTGGTTCTATTGGAGGAGGGATGGGGAGACCCGCGACAAGTTGAGCTAAAGTAGCCTGAACTGTTGGATTCATCAACACTCCAGAGAGCTCCATAGGTATATTTTTCATGTGTCAAGCAAAAGCTTTTGGAAGAGTAAAGGTGGGCATTGTGATTGTGGAGGTCAGAGGAACTGTAGTGGATAGAGACATCGAGGAGGATGAGAGAGGGGAAGTTGTGGCAGATGAGGAGTCCCTCACCATAATGGGTGTAGTAGGGGAGGTGGAGGCAAGGTGAACCGAGCTGTCCACCGTGAGCAGAGAGGAAGCAAGCAATGCTTGAGATACAGGTGGAGGAATGATAGCAGTGGTAGTAGTGGTGGTAGAAAGAGCAAAGGCGGTAGATAGAGACTTCGGTTGCTCTGCCTCTTCCTCCTCACCCTCGTGCAATGGATCCTCTTGGATAGTGGGCATCTTAGAGAATCCGCCTGAATTCTTTGCCTTCTTGGAGGTCTCTCCCTCCGAGGCCTTTCTTGAATATACTTTATGTTTTGGCTGGTGTTTTGCTACCTCTTTCCTTTTCTTTGACCTGGTGGTGGGAGGAGATTTTGGAATTTCTCAAGCTACGACAGTAGTGGTCCCACTGTCAGTTTCACTTTCGAGCTCATCTTTGAGCTCGCCATATGTCAATGTAGCTCCTTGGAGCTTCAACTGTGCAATCTATGCATCAATCCACTACTTTGTCATGTGCTCAATCGACTTTGTCAGGGTATCGAGGTCATTGACCTCTTCTTCATCCCAATCAATTAAGGGCAATGGGAGGTTTGGAACTACATCAAACCTCATATCTATGATAGTATTCTCATCTTCCACAATTTGATCGAGGACTAGAAATAGTTTGACTGTCTTGAAAAAGTAGGCAGTCATGCACATATAGTGCCTCATGCACACCTCCTTGTCATCTCGTAAATTAGCCTAGAAGTCTTCAACATTGTGCAAGTGGGCATATTCTTTCCTGACCATCTTTTCAATTTTTCATATGGATCCATTCTTGGTCGGGCGGTGTCAAGCTCCAAGTTATACTCATTGATCTCTTTTTCAAAATACTCTACACATTGGGATGTGAGAAGAGCATACATACCCTAGCTGAAAGTGAGAGGATAGGGAATGCCCAGCCTGTGTTTGTCACTCAGGAGTGTATGTGCATGTTCCAGCTGCCTAGAGACTTCTAGCAATATCAACCAATCATTTGGATACCGGGGTAGCTTATATGGCCTCTCAGAGAAGCCTTCTATCCTAATAAACATGAACTTGGGGAATTGAATAAATAGAAACCTGAATCTTTGAATAAATTCCCAAGCACTATGAGTAAATCTCCTCTCAAAGTCCCCTCCGAGGAGTCTAATGATGTGCCCAATGAAGGAATAGTTTACTCGGCAGTAGTCTTTCTTGAAGTTTTGATATTGAATTTGGGGATGCTAGTCATATACTTTTAGCTCCATTCCTAGAGTTGGGCTTTGTGCCACAAATAGACCTCTATATGGAAAGGGGTCTGCCAACAGATAGACCAAGTAAGAAGTCATGTAAAACTATGAGGTCTTCTTGACCCCTAAAAACTTCTCATGCAAGTAGTTGTTGATCATTCCTACTAAGTGGAACTTGGTCTCTCCTCAGATGATCTCTTCTATGAAGTAGAACATCCAATCCTGAAAGTAGGCCATAGTCGGGATTCCCATGACTCTTCTCAGCAAAGTTACCAAGTCATGGTAATCCTCATAAAAGTCACTCCTGAAGAGTTCTTGGGGTACCCTGTTTGCACTGCCCCTTTTCTCTTTTAGCCAATGTTGGTTAATTAGTTTCTTGCATCTCAAGGGATCAACCTTCCACTTACTCTATGTGTATTCCTTGGTAGTTTCCTCCATAGGGTCAAAGGTGGGAATGTGGAATGTTCTCCCTATGGATTTGGCAAATAGGTCAGCCAATACCTTGCCATCTCGGTAAACAATTATTCTAGTTTTTTCTTGATCCCTACAATCCATCACCAACTTTAGAGCCACAAGAGTGGGCAGGAACCTAGCTACCTTAGCCAAACCACTCTTTCTAATCTTCTTTGGATTCTTCTTAGTGGGGTTGACAATCACCCTCTATTTGAATTCATCTATATCAATATGTCTAAGTTTTGTATCTGTAACTGTATCCCATTTTGTGGTAACCTTGGAGGTGACCTCAGTTTTGTGGAACTTGTATTTCATCTGACCTTTTTCTTCCTTCCCTCTTAGTTCTTTGGTGGTTTTCTTTCCCTTTTCCTTCCCTACAAATGCCCCCAATGGTTCTGCAGCTAATTCCATAAATCTTACAAGCAAAGGTGTAGTAAGCATAGTTCATATATAAAATAAAGGGATCGTTAGCAAAATCCTACAAAATCAATGTTAGATTGAGTAGCTCCACTTTTAAGGATCATAACATTCCTTCTAGATCATCATTTTCCTTTTATTCGTGGAAGATATGACAATGCGGGCCCAAGGGTGCGGGTTTCCCTGGGTTGGCAACCGTTTTGAAGGAAGTTGCAAGGGAACGACGAAGAGGTCATGGTGGCCCACATAGAGCCACTCGCATCAAGATTTATGTTTTGTGATGGGGCCCACAAAGGTTCCAAGTCATTTAGACACGTGGATTTGATTGTTCTTGAATTTTTTGGAATGTTAGATTAATCATTTTGACATGTGGGTATAAGGGTTGCAGGTTTAGGTAGTGTCTCAGCTGTTAGGGACTCTTCCATTTGAAATAGCACTGGCAAGGTAGAATCCCGTAGACGGCATCCCACAATGCGGGACTCACAACCAGTGAAGGTGGCATCGATTGGTCTCAAAGTTTCAAGTCATTCGGGGTAATGCATGAGAAGACCGGCGGTAAGACGTTTGGTGGTAGCCGCCTAGGACGGTGAAGACGGGACGGAGGCTAGCAGATGGTGGTACACACCGTCGAGCCTGCATGATGTATGGACATGATTCATTTGTTTTTTATTGGCCAGATGAAGGAAGTGAGGTTGGGTTTCGCATAGCAGGCGGTAGGCTTGGCTTAGCAGTTTAGAAATGGAAAAAATGGGACGACAACCTGAAGGAGGCCACCCGCATTAGACTACCTACATGCAACCTTTACTTAATGGATTTTTTATGATGACTTGGGGAAAATTCAGCATTGGGTCCCGTGAAGCGAAAGGATGGAGATTGTCGACCATTTGGGACAGTGAACACCTAGCGAGAGTTCGCAGTCAAGAGTCCGCAAAGGGGGTCATATTTGGGCATTTCACTTAGAAGGGTCAAACATAAGAAAAATTTGTGGGGCCCACCTAGCAGGAGGAACTAAGGGCCTTGCTGCTTTGGGAATGATAGTTGAACAACAGCGAAGCAACGAAGGAAACCCACGTTAGATGGCCCGCAAACAGAATTCATCAGTGCATTCAAGTGACGAATGGAGATGTCGAAGGACCCCCAAGGTGGGAGGCCGAGGTTGGTCAGTCGTCAAAAAAAAGAAAGACAAAGGAGGCCATCCACATGCGGAAGCACGCACTCGCGGACCTGCGGGGTTGAAAGGGTCCTCATTTAACTTGTGATTTTCATTAGGTTCAAAGGTGATGGAAAAGAGGGGAGGTCCACCTGCATGAGCGGACCCACCGAAGGTAATGGCCACTGTTTAAATTTTGTCACTAGGGGGCTAAGGTAACGGCAGTAGAGGTCTTGCGGGCTGCAAGGGCTCGACAGCCCTGGTTCAAGAACAATGACGAAGAGGGTGAGTTTCACACACATTTAATAGATGAATTTTTGAAGGATTTCCAACATTTAAAACATGGGTTATGTGCGCAGTGAGGTTGTTTAACTAGTTTTGAGGTTTTCCTTATCAAGAATTTTGATAACTTTGCAAATTTTACTGAAAAAATGCACAACTAAGATGGCGAAAAAAAACCTACCTAGATACTCCACAAGAATTTGTGAATAGATTGAAGGTAGCAATGCTCAAATGGCAATAGGATCTTGTGGGCGCAAGTGCGGAGGCAACGGAAGCTGGAGGACTCTGACAAGTTTTTAGAAGGAATGTCGATGAAAATGACCCATCAAAACCCGCTATTTATAGACCTTTGGCCATTAAACTCCTACAATAAATGTTGTTATGGTGGCGAGCATGGTTGGTGGGCACGAAATTTGAAACTGCCAGTGGTGGGAATAGCAGGGTCTGCGAGGCGGGCGACACTCAGGCATTCACCGTTTGATCAGGCGGTGAAAGAGATGGCAGCGAATAATGTGGGCCCCACACTGTGGGTGGATCCCTTGACTTGGACGTCATGAAAATGGTAATGAATGGATGGAATTCTGCCAAGGGCGTCCCGCATGGGTGGAACCAAAATAGGGGGCACACAAAATGAGGCAAAGGTAAAAGTGACCCAACAAAAGCGAAAAAGAGAGGGTCTCCATTCTGAATAGGGCTTGTGTGTTATAGGCACAACACAATGGTTGTAAGTGACTATTCTTTCAACTTTATAAAAGACTTTAAACTTGCAAATAAAAACCCAAACTTTAGAACATAAAATTTATATAATATTTCTTACGACCACACACTCAATATCAGAGAACAATGACTTGGAAAGAAGTAAACAAGTTTTCATTTATAAAATACAAACAGTTACAATCATTTACACATTTACAACTGCCATAATGAAATAAGGAGTATATTGTCCTCCTCTTTGTCCTCTTACTATTTGCTACAGGCCTCTCTAACTACTTTCCAAAACATTCTTTTGTTGTCCTCTGATATTCTCTGTTATCCTCTTCTATTCTCTATTTTCTATTGTTCTGACCTCCTTTTTCATCTATTTTGTCCTTCCCTTTTTGCTATTTTGTTCTTCTTCCCCAAAAACTACTAAAATTTTGGAAGCTTCCTCTACAAAATCCCACCTAAACCTTAGGTCAACACTCATAAATGTTCATTGATGCTCCAACTACCTATTTTGAATTCCAAAAACTCCCGCTCAAGTTTTCCCTTTTTCATTTTTGGTGTTGTTGCTCATTAAATAAGAATACGGGAAGGTAGTTTGCTTCCCCCAAATCAAAACAAAATTCAAATTTAAAATTTAAAAACTTATGGCTCCATATACAGTGGCATTAGTTGAGGAAAAGTACAAAAAGACATTTTAAAAAATTATGATGCCCATGCATCAAACTATCAGGTTAGAAAAATTGTGAGCCCTTGCTCACTATGTAAAACTTTATATTGTTGCGGGTTAAACATCTAGTTACTGCGAGTCGACAACTCTATCATCTTGTATTAACTAGAATGATTCCAACTCTATTGGGCTTATCCACATTGCATCTTCCACTAATCTACCCTTCCATTTTACTAAATACTCACTATATTATCTGCCCCTTGTCTTCCTAATCAATCTTGAATCCAAGATATCTTCAATTTCCTCTTGTGCTTTCTTGGGTAGTTGCTCCTTCCATTTTTTGGTAATATTTCCTATTTTTCTTGTTGTTGGGATGTCTCTCCCTCATGGTAAGTATATAAATCAAAAACATTAAAAATTGAAGAGATTTCCAAACCTTTGGGAAGCTCCAATTTGTAGGCATTTGGTGAGAACTTCTTGATGATCTTGCACGGTACAATCTTCTTACACTTGAGCTTGTTGTAGGTATGGCTGTGAAATATTTCCTTTCATGGTGTGCCAATATGATCTCCAACTTCAAAATTCTTCCCTCTTCTTTTCAAATCAACTTTCTCTTTATACTGTTGGCTGCTCCAACTAAGTTTTTCTCTCACTTGTTGACGTAAATTTTGCATATATTTGGAAAACTCTTCTCCTTCAACACTTTACCTCTAGGATTGTACCCATATATAATTTGAAATGGAGTCTTACCTATACTTTTGTTAACTACTTGTCATTGTATGCAAACTCAGCTTGAGGCAATACTAAATCCCATTACTTAGGCTTGTCACCAACTAAATGTATCTTATCAAATTTCCTAAGCTAAGGTTAACTACTTCAATTTGTCCATCTGTTTGAGGATGATATGCAAAACTAAACTTTAAATCAATCCCTAATTTGTTTCAAAGTGTCCTCCAAAAATATCCGACAAACTTAGTATCACGGTCTAAAACTATACTTCTTGGTAAACCATGTAATCTAACAACCTCCATAAAGGAAAAATTTGCTACGTGTTTTGCATCATTTGTCTTCTTGCATGTTATAAAGTGAGCCATTTTGGAAAACCTATCAACAACCACAAAAATAGAATCCTTACCTCGCCATGTTCTTGGTATTTTGAGCATAAAATCCATACTTACATATTCCCATGATTTCTTTGGTATGGGAAATGGTTGATATAGGCTTGTATTTTGGCTGCCTCCTTCGGAATATTGACAAACTTGACATCCTTGCAAAAAAAAAATTGATTTTAGCCCTCATCTTTGGCCAAAAATATCTTTCACTAAGTTGTTCCATTGTTTTATCAGCTCCAAAATGTCCAGCTAAACCGCCACAATGTTTTTCGCTTATCAAATTTTTCCTCATTGATCCTTGTGGTATGCAAAGTTGTTGTCCTTTGAACAACTATCCATCTTGTATAAAATAAACCATCCAAGTTGTCCTATCAACACTAGTAGGCTCCATACATTTTGTTCATGCATCCTTAAAGTCCAAATCATCCTTATACAACTCTTTCATAGAATCAAATCCAACTACTTCAACTCTCATTTCAATCAACAATGTTACTCTTCTACTCAATGCATTCATTACTTTATTTGAACTCCCACTTCTATGCTTGAGAACAAAAGTATATCCTTGTAAGAATTCAACCCACTTCATATGTCGTTGGTTCAACTTGTTTTGACTATTAATGAATTGCAAAGCATGATGATCTATGGAGAGAATAAACTCCTTTCAAAGCAAATAATGGTGCCACTTCTTTAAAGCTTATACAATGGCATAAAATTCTTGATCATAAAGGAAATACCTCTTCTTGGCATCATTAAGCTTCTCACTAAAATATGCAATAGGTCTACCCTCTTGGCTTAAAATTGCTCCTATGGATGTCCCACTTGCATCATAGTCCACTTGGAACACCTTTGCAAAATCGGGCAATGCTAATACTAGTTCTTTTGTGACTTTTTTCTTCAAAATCTCAAAACTTTTATATGTTGTTATCCACCTAAACTCTTTCTTATCTCCCCTTATAGTTTAAGTTATGGGTGCACATATCCCACTAAAATTTTGAATAAATCTATGATAGGAACTTGCTAAACCATGGAAAATTCTAACATCATGGACACTCCTAGGTGTTGGCCATTCAATGATAGAATGTACCTTTTCTAGATCCATTTGCAGCCCTTGTTGAGAGATAACATACCCCAAATAGACTAGTTTCTCCTTCATAAAACAACACTTTTTCAAATTCACCATTAACCTCTCTTCCTTGAGCCTTTGTAAGACTTGTCTAATATGCAATAAATGCTCTTCTTTGTTGCTGCTAAAAATTAGAATATTATCAAGATAAACATTCACAAACTTCCCTAAAAATGGTTTTAGCACTTCATTCATTAACCTCACAAATGTGTTCGGTGCATTTGTTAACCCAAAGGGCATTACTAACCATTCATACAACCCCTCTTTTGTCTTAAAATTAGTCTTCCATTTATCATCCTCTCTTATCCTAATTTGATGATATCCACTCTTTAAATCATTTTTTGTAAAATACCTAGCCTTTCCCAAACAGTCCATGAGATCATCCATTCTTGGTAAAGGAAAATGATACCTTATTATTATTTTGTTGATAGCTCTTGAGTTTGTGCACATTCTCCATTCACCATCCTTCTTTGGTTCTAACACGGCTAGTACCATGCATGGGCTAAGGCTTTCTCTAATTGGTCATTTTTCCAATAGTTGTTGCACTTTCTTGTTCACCTCTTCATTTTCTATAGGTGTCAACCTATAGCCAACATTTTTGGGTAAACTTTCCCCTAGAATAAAATCAATATGATGATTGATGCTCCTCATAGGTGGTAGGCCTTCCGATAAATCTTGGGAGAAAATTTCATCAAACTCTTCAAGAAGCTCCTTTACTTATAAAGGTATGTCACTACTATCAATTGTTGCATCTACTTGTAGCTCCTTGGGAACTATTTCAAAACATAGTTTTTTCCTTTAAATCTCTTTCAAAAATTGTTTTCCTATCACTAGCAGTGTTCTTGGACCACATTTGACCTTTGCTTCCTTGGTTACCAATGGTGTAAGAGTGTTGTTTCTTCCATTTTTCTCCAATGTATAAGTGTTTTCTCTTCCATTATGGAATTCCTTTCTATCAAACTATCATGGCCTCCCCAAGAGTAAGTGACATGCATCCATGGGCATGATATCACACCACACCTCATCTTCATAAGTGCCTATTTGAAAATTAACTAGATTGTTGATCAACCAAGACTTGGTTCCCTTTTTGCAACCATGACACCTTGTAAGGGGTAGGGTGAGCTATCCTTTTTAACCCAAAATTTTCCACCATTTCAAATGAAACTAAATTATCAGTGTTGCCACTATCTTTTATAACCTTACAAAATTTTCTACCTGATTTACATATTGTTCTAAATAATTTTTTTCTTTGGATAGGTTCATCTTCACTTTTGGCTAATTTTAGTAGTGTCCTCTTCATCATAATTGCTTCTCCTCTCTCAAGTTCATCAGGTTGACTAACAGATCCTGTAGACTCATTATCCCCCTTTGCTACATGTGCACTTGTTGCCTCTGTTCTCCTTGATCCTTCTAGTATGCGTTGTGGCCATTCATTAAACCTATGGCTTGACTATCCACAATTAAAATATGTGCCTTGGAAGCCTCTACCTTGGCCTCTTCCATATCCACCTCTACCTCTCATTGGGTATGGCCTTGATCTTGTTTCATCTTTCTCCTTTTGACTTTTTGATGGGTTGGCCTCCTTACCATGGCTATAATTCTTCTATTGTTGCACTTTCCCTTTGTTGAACCCACCTTTTCCATTGTTTATTCCTTGCTTCCTGCCCAACTTCTCTTCAAATTTTAGAGCATACTAATATGCTTCTTCCACATTTCATAACCTTATCATTTTGAGTTCATCCTGAATATTCATTCTCAATCCATTAACATATCTTGCTACCTTTACATGGTCTAATTCATTATAGCCATATCTTATGGAAATCTTGTAAAACTCCTTTGTATAGGCCTTCACACTTGTATAGGAGTGAATTTTCACCCTTTATGCAAATTCCCCTTTTACACTCCCTCACCTTAGAAAACCAAATTCAAAGGCAGAAATCCACATCAGCCTACTACCTTTGTTCCACTTGGCTTTTGTTTTGGGTGTTAGCAGAAGAATTTTTGTCGGGGACGCCCACACAGCACACTTACGTCCCTAATGGATTCCTGCATTTGAAGCCTATAGAGACATTACACTTCCCATTGGGGTCAATTTTTAACGCCCCTCTTCAACCAATCAACCCAAATATGGTTGTTTTTCTCATTCTCCCTTCAAATTCACTCATTCTTCATGCATTTCATCCTCTAGACATCCTTTTAAGCACTCAAATTGATCTCTCCAAGCATTCTAGAATTCACTCCTTTCATTCTCAGCTCTCAAGTAACACTTTGCACTCCATAGCAGTACCAACAACACTACATCAACTCCGTAGAGAAAGTGTGGAACAAACACCATTGCAGCAGGGGCTTCAGTCCTCTCATTTTCTCCTCCATTAGCTAGTGAGCTCTTGGTGGAGATGGTAAGCTTTCTACTCCTCTACTCTATGATTTCATTGAGTAGAACATTACTATTTTGTGGTGTTATTGTGTTCATTTCTCTCATTTTCCTTTATCATACTTTTTCTCCATTATCACTATCTTGGCAGTCCATGGAGGTGGAAACACCAAAATAGGGGTCCGACTAAGGCAAACCCCTATACAGCCACCCAACAATTTCCTCTTTCTTGTGTGTAGGTGGAATTATACTTGGAGCTAGCTGGTGAACAGGCTCTTTTGTGAGATCATTCTTGTCACCCTAGCTTTAATCTACTTGCTCTATCACATTCGTTTATATATTTCTTATTTCATAGTGTTGTTTTGTTCTCTTAAAAACCATTAGCTACATCGTTAGTGTATTTTCTAGTGGTTCACCTTGTCTTTTTAGTCCTCTGGTCGTATGGATGCTAGCGCACCTGAGAGACACCAACATGTCACACTATCATCTTGTAACCGTGCTTTTTTCCTCGGGTAGAGAGCTACCTGAGGCACTATGTGGAACCCAAAAACCTGCTCACCTAGCCCCATTCAGAGTTTTGAGTCTACAGAGTGATTGAAGGACCTTATAGTCCTTATCATTCTCGTCCCTCATCTCCTAACACCCCTTTAAGCTGAGGTAAGTTAGGGAAGCCTTTCGCTCTTGGCTCTTCATGACTTGGGGCCTTGAATGTGGTTGGTCCCCCTCTCTTACATTTTTGGTGAACCTGACATGAACCAACATTTGTTCATCCATTGGTGTTGAGGATTTTTCCTTATACCTTGTGATCATTGTGCCCTGAGTGTTGTGAAGGTTTATGAGCATCACAACCCATTCCACAACCTCTAGGTATATTGTTAGGAGAAGTATATGACACCTTTTGATGTAGAGGATGAAGGTCACTACTAGTTTCTCTATAGGCCTTTTTGCTAGATCCATCGTTGGTCTTGCCGCATAGGAGCAGTTGTCAAGGGGCGAGGTCAGATTCTTTGACAAGACCAATCACATCCCCACTCCTCCTACGTCTCCTACACCATCGTCGGTTGACAAGAATGAGGTTGTTCACATTCCTTCGAAATATATCTCCACCCTCAACAAAGGGTTGGGTGACTTGGAACATCACTTGGAAAGAGACCCGATGTTGGCTAAGGCCACCTGGGTTATCAGTGAACTAAAGTACATGGTGGGAAAATACTGATACTTGTGTGCCTCCAAACAATCCTAACATTATACGAGGATCCACTTTTGAAGATTATGAGAGGCAACTAGGACTGTCGATGCCTCCTACATCTGTATACATGACCGATACTGTACCCTCGATCAACATCCCCTTTGCCTCCAAGGGATCTGACACTATCAAAGTGAGCAAGATCCCCTTGGGTTTCAGCTTCACCCCTCATGTATCCTCTAGTGGTGGAGGTTTTGGCGAGATGAGCAGTGGAGGATTTGGTAGTGGCGGTGGCTTCAGCAGTGGGGCTAGTGTTGGTGGAAGCAGTTCCAGTGGAGGTCATGGTGGTGGCTTTGGAAGCGGAGGTGGCTCTAGTGGAGGCCCTGCTAGTGGCGGTGGCTCTGGTGTTGGTTTCAACAGTGGTCACACCAGTGGTTCTGGTGGTGGCTCTAGTGGCAGCCCTAGAGGAGGTTCCTCTCGCCCTCTATCTTCTAATGACCCTATTCCAAATACTCTTCTTTAGAATATGGCTAAGATGCAAATCCAGTTAGCGAGTCTCTCCCAAGCCTCTACCCAGCCTATCTTCCAACCCTTCTTTCAGCATAGCCCATTGTCGGTCACTATTTTGAACACTACCTTCCCTTAAGGAATGAAGATCCCTAAATTCAAAAAATATGGTGGCAAAGGGGACCCACAAACACATGTGTCCACTTTTAATGCCTTGTGCACAAATTTCTTCCATCACGATGCATTGATGGCCAAACTATTCCCTTGATCTCTCAAGGATACGACACTCGAGTGGTACTATTCCTTGCCCGATAATTCCATTTAATCATTTGACCAACTTGTAAACTAATTTCTACGACAATTCCAAGCTAACATCGGGTTGAAGATGATGTTTTCGGATCTCGTTCGATGCAAACGAGGTGATAACGAAAAGATTATTGATTTCATAGCACAGTATCAAGTGCTCTTCTCACAAATCTCATATCCGCTACCTGATTCTAACGTGCAGAAGGTATTCATAGGGAACTTGCAAAGGCCTTGGTTTCCCTTATGAAATACCCTTCTTTTGCACATTTGTGTGCAGCCCTACGAGAGTATCAGCAGATGGTGGTTCAATTCAGGGAATCCTCCTCTCACTCCTATTCTAAAGGAAATTCCATTATATCAATCTCTAGGAAAGGTAAAGCCGTTGCAAATGTAGTAGCCGCTGTAGATGACAATGGCCTCAAACACAACCAAAATTTTACAAAGTTAGCCGAATCTTATTCTTCCATCTTGCAAAAGTTAGTGAAGGATAAGATCGTAACCTTGCCAAACCCTAAACCTCTTAAGGAACCGTACCCTATTTGGTATGATGCAATTACTTACTATTAATACCATCGAGTCAACAAACATGATACTAAATGTTGTATGCGCCTGTTTCATGAGATACAAGATCTCATTAAGGATGGTACTATTCATCTCGATGGTAGAAAAAAAATACAAATAAATTGGTGGCAAAAGTGAATAGTGAATTGCAGATATACATGAACCTATTTTTGTCACATTCTGCTAACATGACTGTCAATCCCACTGATTCTATCACTCAGCCCAAGGCCTATGTTAACATGGTCATGGTTACTTCTACTGCATAGCCCGTGACCGATTCACCGGATGTGACATTCACTTTGCAGGACTTTCCCTTAAATAACAAGTCCTCTCCTCTCTATATTCTCGCTTGCCTCAATGGTAACATTGTGACAGGAGTCCTAGTAGACCCCGCGAGTTGAGTGGATGTTATTACAGAAGAGACATTGTGGCTTAACTCACTACATAGGAAAGAATATGAAGAAACAAAATACACCATCCGTACACATGATGGTCTTTGTCTGAAACCTTATGGACCGATAACTTTGTCCATCCTAGTTGGACCTAGGGATGTTGACACAATTTTTGAAGTCATTCCAGAATTGGATTTGTTCAGGATGAAGCTAGGCATACCTTGGCTAGCTTCCATGAACATAATCACCTTCATTATCAATAAATGTCTAATTTTTTCCCATGAAGGTGTTGTGAATGTAGTGCATGACACTGGATACCAGCCTTTGGTGTCCCATGGGGGATATTCATTAGACAATTTTTGGCCTGCCCCGATTGGTCCATTTCCTCTAAGAATAGACCTAATTTACAAAAATTATGTGAAGTATAAGATCAGGGACAAAGGATATCCAAAATTGGCTCTTCCTATAGCACAACAAAGGGTTGAATCCTCTTCCTGAAAAAAGGGAAGAAGCTTTCCTCCTCTCAGGATGACTCATCCACTCCCCTCTCTTGGGAGGAGTATTGGATGAGAAAGCCTGGATTTTACCCATTGAGTTTGATGATCCCTCCTTGGCATAGACCCAAGATCAGGATATCAAACCTCCCTACTAAACTTCCTAGACCTTGTTACTACTTGTATGGTAGAGGAAAAGGTCCTCGTGGAGAGTCCTCTTTGTCTCAACCTTTCTGGCCTCCTAACACTCCTGCTCCCAAAGTAGTGAATGGGAAGAGGCATGTTGTTGAGGAACTTGAGTCGACTCCCCTAACTGCTTCTCAACCTGCTCCTCCTGCTCCTGTTTAGGAGTTTGTTCCTTCACCTGAAATGGATGTAGTGGACACTCCCATGATTGAGCAGGAGCCTTCCGTTCCTTCGCAACCTCCGGCCTCTGATTCAAAGAGTCGCAGAAACGGCCTTGCACGTGAGCACAAGCACTGGCAAAAGGCTCTCATGGCTGAGCAAGCCACCTTATAGAGGAAGGAAGAGGAGAGGATCGCCCCTGTATCAGGTCCTCTTGTCGTGTCCTCCTCTCTCCTCCCCTCTAATTTTTTTCAAACTAGCTTTGTATCACTTCCAACTTTCATTGCAGGTGTGAATGCACCTAAGCCTAAAAAGGTGTAGGTGTTCATTTCTCCTTCAATGGAGCCACCTTTGTTGATGTCCCTTCTAGATGTATCTCCTTTCCCAAAACCCATAGATATGAAGAACACTTCAGTTGTATCTATTGTGGTTCTCTCCTCCTCCTCTTCCTCTGCACTTCTCGCCTCGTCTGTGGGGAGTTCACATCAACCAACAAAACAGAAGGTAGAAAGTGGTCCTTCTAGCAATGGAGGACATAAGAGGATCCCACCTTCTACGAAAGGTGGTCCCGCGTTGACTTGTTCTATCCTAGTGACAGAACCAATCTCGGCTTCTCCTGAGTTCGTCACCGCTCCCAAATCACTCGGTGAGCCTAGCGATGAATCTCAGGTGCAACCTTCTCCGTCTGTTGAGGTAAAACATAACACTCCTATTAAGTGCATGTTTAACTTTTTGGATGAGGTTCTGGCCTTATCAACAATCTTCGTAAAATCACTGACCTTGGCTCCACAAGAGCTCGAAGGAGAGGACCTTGTGGGGCCCTCTTCCTTAGCCCTTATTGTGGTAAGGTTAGATGCTCCTCCTCTTAGCATTCCACCATTGCAAGCTCGTCCTCCTTCCCCCTATGATGATCTAGAGTGGGACACAAATGACCTCTTGGTCGATCAGTGTTAGGAAGAGGCCTCTTCTTTATCTTTAGATTAGATGTGTGTGTGTTGCGATGTGTTCCCCCACGATTGTGCTATGTGTTCCTGGATGACCCTTGTCACCCCTATTGGTGCTTGGATACAGGCATGGTTTTTGTATCATAAACCTTCTTCTATTTGTATCATCATTCTTCCATGTTTGTGACTTTATTTTTGATAAATTGGGGATGATGCAAAGTGTTAGGGGTATTTAGGCTTCCCTTCCATGTTGACCCAATTTTTTTATTCTTACTGTCTTATCATGCATTCTTCACAAGGTCTGATATAGTAGGGGGTTGATGACAGTTCATTTTATATACTATTACTATACATACATATATATTTATGAGTAGTTATGACCTCAAAATATCAGGCTACCCCTGTGCCCTTTGTGTTTATCTCTCTTTCGCTCTTTTCTTATATTTCTCTCTTCTTTTCTTGAGTTGTCCCTCTCATGTGTGACAACTCCACTTCAACATTTTTATTTTTAGAAAATGCATTTGTTGCCAACGAATCTTTTCTTGAGAATCTTTACAAACTTCTCTTCAAGAATTGCATTCTCGACTTGAAACCCTAATAGAACGTGTTTCCTTCATCATGGGTTCATAAAGAAAGAGCTTGAGAACCTTCCTCTGAAGTGGGAATAGCTTTGACCTTCCCCTCACATGGGGGCATCTTCTTCCTTTTGAATTCCTTAATGAAGTGAAAATATTTTAAAAGGATTCCTTCATGATGAATCGATTCAAGAAAGAAACATCTCTTTTGTACTTTCGAACAACATGTCCCTTGAGTGGACCCCTTCTTTACGTCGGGTTCCCGAGGGACCCCTTTGAAAGTTTTCCAACTTCTTGACGATCTATGCGACTATCCACTTACTTTCCTGTGTGGTTGCTTTCTGACATGTTCTATTTGCGGGTAAACATGTCACTTTACGGGTGCACCTATGAAGCCACTTTCTAACTCTATGGAGTCTGCTTTCCTTGGGTTTCCTCCATGTGAGAGATCTTGGGGGATACCTCCCTACAAGTCTATGGGCCTATAGGGCACTTCTTTTGAGCTTCCTCCATGCTTGAGATCTTGGGGGTGGCTCCCCTACACGTCTGCAGGTCTATAGGGTGCTTTCCTGGGTTTACTTTATGTGAGAGATCTTGAAGGACACCTTCCCTGTAGGTCTGCAAGTCTGTAGGGAACTTTCCCAACTTCCTCTATGTGAGACATCTTGGGGGACACCTCCTTGCAGGTCTGTAGGTTTGTAAGGTGCCTTTCTGGGTATCCTCCATGTGAGAGATCTTGGCAAACACCTTCCTTGCAAGTCTACGGGCTTGTGATTTACTTTCTTCTCAGACCTTCCTTCATGTGAGAGATCTTGGGAGTTGTCTCCTTGCAGGTCCGCAGGCCTATAAGATGCAAGCTTTCATTCTTCAAATTCATAGTTCTGCAGGGCTATGAAGTCCTTTTCTTGTCCTACACTCTCAAGTTCGCCAAATCATAGTCTTTTTCCTTGACAGTTTAGGTATACATTTCTAACCCTACTACTTCTTCGATCTACTTTACCGAATCACTCATTAGGAATTGTGCTCGCTAAAGTGGGGGAAAAATGTATAGGAGTGAATTTTCAGCCCTTATGTAAATTCCCCTTTTACACTACCTCACCTTAGAAAGCCAAATTCGAAAGCGGAAATCCACATCAGCCAGGTGCCTTTGTTCCACTTGGCTTTCGTTTTGGGTGTTGGTAGAAGAATTTTTATTGGGGATGCCCGCATAGCGTGCAAACGTCTACACAATGCACTTACATCCCTGACGGATTCCTACGTCTGAAGCCTGCAGAGCCGTTACACTTCCCATTGGGGTCAATTTGTAATGCCCCTCTTTAACCAACTGACCCGAATATGGCCATTTTTCTCATTCTCCCTTCAAATTCACTCATTCTTCATGCATTTCATCCTCTAGACATCCTTCTAAGCACTCAACTTGATCTCTCCAAGCATTATAGCATTCACTCCTTGCATTCTCAGCTCTCAAGTGGCACTTTGCACTCCATAGCAGTAACAACAACACTCCATCAACTCTGTAGTGCAAGTGTGGAACAAACACCATTGCAACAGGGGCTTCAGTCCTCTCATTTTCTCCTCCATTAGCTAGTGACCTTTTGGTGGAGGTGGTAAGCTTTCTACTCCTCTCCTCTACAATTTAGTTGAGTAGCACATTACTATTTTGTAGTGTTATTATGTTCATTTCTCTCATTTTCCTTTATCATACTTTTTCTCCATTATCGCTTTCTTGGTTGTCCGTGGAGGTGAAACACCAAAACAGGGGTTTGACTAAGGCAAACCCCTATACAACCACCCAACAATTTTTCTCTTTCTTGTGTGTAGGTGGAAGTATACTTGGAGTTAGTTGGCCAACAAGCTCTTTTGTGAGATCATTCTTGTCACCCTAGCTTTAATCTTCTTGCTCTATCACATCCATTTATATATTTCTTATTTCATATTGTTGTTTTGTTCTCTTAAAAACCATTAGCTAGGTCGTTAGTCTATTTTCTAGTGGTTCACTTTGTCTTTTTAGTCCTCTGGTTGTACAGACGCCAGCGCACCTGAGAGATGCTAGCGCACTTCGTTGTCGTCCCAAAACCGCACTTTCATCCTCAGACAAAGAGCTACCTGAGGCACAGTGTGGAACCCAAAAACTAACTCTCCTAGCCCCATTCAAAGTTTCAAGTCTACAGAGTGATTGAAGGACCTTATACTCCTCATCATTCTCATCCCTCATCTCCTAACACTCCTTTAAGCTGAGGTAAGTTAGGGAAGCCTTCCGCTCTTGGCTCTCTGTGACCTGGGGCCTTGAACTTGGTTGGTCCCCCTCTCTCACAACACTTAACTCTCTTTATCTTAAATTTTGTAATTTCTTGAGAAGCTCAAGCTGATAATCACCAGGTAGAAATTTTTCCTTCCTCTTGCTTAGAATTCGATCCCATCTTGTGATCTTATCCCTGTCATTTCTCCTTCTTTCAACCTACACCTCTTTCCACCAGAGTGTTGCATGCCCTTTCAACCTTGTTTGAGTGATCTTCACTCTTTTATGGTCCTCTACTTCATCATATTTGAAGTATTCCTCCATCTCTAAGATCAAATCAATTAGTTCATCTACTTCAAGACTTCCTGAAAAGATTAGTAATTTTACCCCTGTTCCTTTCCCAATATTAGAAATAGCCCTTATAAGCCTTCTTTCACCTGCATCCATATCTCCATTTGCATTTTCACCTTCTTTTCCAACCATCTCTTCTCCTCCTTCATCATCTTCACTGTCACTTTCTTCATATGCTCTGCCTCTTCTCATTCCACCTTCTATTGTATTCATGCTTTCTTGCATTCCCCTCAAAGTTTCTAACACCTCATCTTATTTTCATGTTGCTTCTATAGGTGCAACTTTTTCCATCCTTCTCCTTGGCGGCATCCTGCTACTCTAAATCTCCTTAGATTACTACAATCTCTTATTTACAATATCCCTTGCTATAGGGACACACCCACAGTTCACACTCAAATGAATTCCTTCAACCCAAACCTTAATCCACTATCCTTCTTCCCAAAGCTATAATTGTGCTCTAATACCACGCTATTGGCACCCACCCACTTGTAGGTGCCTAAAAACCCACTTTAAATGAGCTAATAGGTGGAAAAGGAAGGTTGTGTTGCTATAGATAACCTCACACAACCTCTACAAAGGTCTACAAACATGTTGCAAGTCTAATAATTATTTTTTGAGGCATAACAACAATTGCAGAGATACAAACTAAGTTGTTGTCAAAAACAAACTATTGTTGCGGGTAACTACAGTAATGGTTGTATGTGATTATTTACAGTCTTAGCTTCATAAAAAACTTTAAACTTGCAAATAAAAACCCAAACTTTTAGAACATAAAACTTATATAATATTTATTACAACCACATACTCAATATCAGAGAATAATGACTTGGAAAGAAGTAAACAATTTTTCATTAAGGGTCAGTACAGGATCATGGGGGTCCAAACTAGGCCTCTAAGTGGCGATGAAAATTCAGAAAAGTAGAGTTAGGCAACTTGACATAAAAACTTTAATAGGTTATTAACATAATTTGAAAAATATGTAAGAACAAAAGTTGTAGCAAATTGAAATGTAGTTTCTAGGCTACTAGTCCTTTTTTGGAAAAAGTAAATCTATTTTGAGAAAAATTGAAATTTCAAGGCAGTGGTACTAAATTTTCAGGAAAAAGATAAGAAGTAAGTGTATGTTTGACCACCCTAAGTGCAAGAAAAAAATAGTATTTTTTTTCTGAATCTTTCAATACAAGTAGAGGACACATGCCCGGATGTGCCGGATTTTTTTTTTGTAATTTTTTTCCATGTAAATAATTAGTTATGATTTTTTTATTAGAACTTTTCAGAATTATTAAAATGTATGTGTCTGACCACCATAACTTGGTCAAAATTTTATGAAATTCATTTTTTTTATCCTATAGTAGGCTAAGCATAGAATGTGGTGCATCTTGTAGGTTTGAAAAAATTTAAGTAGTTTGAAAGTTATAGAATTTTTTCACCCTATCATTTAGGACTTTAGTCGTAATGTATGTAGAAAATCAATAATAATTATTTATTAAATTCAAAATAAGGCAAAACTTATTTTGGTGGAAAGCTGACAATTTTTTCTATAAACCCTTTTCGTTTGATAAAATTCGAGTAAAAAAAAAGTCATCAGCCACAAGGGCGAACTTTAGAATACTAAGCAAATTTTCAAAACACAATTTTTTGGGTTGACTTTCTAGGTCAAGCAATCTTGAACCAAATCCTGAGCCAATATCTGATTTGGTTTGGTAATACCAAATCGAAATGAATATCCATTTCAAAGCGGATATCCGCTTCAAAATGGATATCTGTTTTATTTTTCAAAATGGATATTCATTTTGGAAAGCAGGAACCCATTTTTTTGAAAAACAAAACGGATATCCTTTTGAAATGGATATATGTTTTGAAGACCTAAAAATCCCTCTTTAGTAAAATAGGCATAACTTTTTGTTTCTTATCAAAATTTCAACTTTTTTTAGGCATTGGAAAGGTGATTGAGAGCTCTACGCAATGAACTAGATCGTGTTTCTATATTGTACACAAAAAATAATTATAATTATTTTAACTTCATATTTCATTTTTGAAACATCAAATGCTCACTACTTTCGCATGCAAAGTCTCTTTTTCATGTTTTTTTTGTAACACTCATCTCAAAATACTTAAAACTTTAGAAAAAGTAATGAATACTAAAATATTTATATTTTTTTAAGTAAAGAGATGAAAAAATATTCATAAATTATCATCTCTCTGTCCCTTTCTCTACCTCTTTATATATCACTATGTCTCCCCTTAAACTTTGGACCTATCCCTCCCTCCTTTCTTCTCTCTTTGTCCCTCTTTATAACTATCTTTCTCACTCTCTC